>JBAMJV010006419.1:0-141763 GCA_037951105.1 Echinarachnius parma | reverse complement strand
TGGAATAGAATCATTGATATATTCTTGTTCTGTAGGCTTGTAATTTCATTAAACATAGATAATCTTATTACTTTTCACTTAATGTGGTCCATTAACTATGTCAAATTCAGATTGATGGGGCAATTATAAATGTTGGTATATTATCATTATTATCAACTTTCAAATATATCCACAATTACAGAGATATTTATGATTGATAGCATAATAACAAATGGGCCTCCACTAGAAACAAACCCATGTGCAGTACAATGCTGCCCCACATCACTTGATCCTTTGAGTGCATATATTCCAATCATTATCCATTCACTCCATTCATATTCAAACATAAGAAATCTGACAAGAAATATTTGTTTTAAACATCATGTATGTAATGTAATTGAAAATCTTGAGTAAATAAAGATGGGCTTCCACAAAAGCTGTGTGCAACATCGCATGGTCCTTTGAGTGCATACATTCCAATATCATTTCAATCATCCACTCTGTTCATATCCAACCATAAGAAATCTCAACAGGAATTTGTTTTTGTTTGTATAATTAAAAAAGAGCAAACAAAGTTAAGCTGTGCATCAATCATTTGGGCCTCGAGTTCATTGTACATACATATATTCCCATTAGCACTTCACCACTCCATTCATTCCATTCCATGTGGTATGATCAGACCAGTCATCCAACCTCTCTGGTATGACTGTCCCATTCATATTCAAGGTGTCAGCGGGGGACAATGGGTTCAGACTGAGGTCAGAGGACTGACCAGAGCAGAGACCAGTTGAAACCAGTACAAGTGGCAGTCTTCCTCCAGGCTACTGTCTGAAGCACCCTTACAATGACATGTGGTGTACAATGACATGCCGGCTTCAGCATCAAAATGATTCTTTTATTTCTAACTTCTACTATATACTAGTAGTCGTATTGTACCATACTATACTTTTACAATGACATGTGGTGTACAATGACATGCTGGCTTCAGCATCAAATGATTCTTTCATTTCTAGATTCAACTAGACTAGTATTGTACCATACTAGTTACTACCACAATGGATTATTTTGATAAATGATATGTGTTTATTGTTGGGCTGTGCAGCTTGAACCCCAGCTTCATAATCTTCTTTTGTTTGACTTTGAGGCAGCAGAGCTTCTATGATGCAATTATCATGCAAATGTTGCAGTCAGTGTATTGTGTGGGGGTCCAAGTTGTTCAGGTTTTGGTTGTACTGACTTTCAGAGAGATTAACTGCACTTACATGTATACTGGTATTGTACCCCATTAGAGCATTTGTTTGTATTGACTGACCAGTACATTTTGGGGCTGTACTGACTACTGCTTCAAAATCTTCTTTTGTTAGAAGCAGCAGAGCTTCTAACGCAATATTATGCACATTTTGCAGCCAGTATATTGTGTCTGGGTCCAAGTTTGTCTTTCCTTTTTTTTTCTTTCTCCCAATACCCTTTAAACAAAATAAACACACAAAATCATTGTCAAATATTTTTTAATAGTTACCAACGCGAACAAAAATTACACTGATTGTTTGTAATTTGTCAAAAAAAATTGTATCTAGATCTGCAAATTTCAATATAATTTGTTCATAACAAAAACAACACATGATTTAGAAATGAAACAAAGAGCATGAGCACTTTCAAATCTGCATGGAGCGTAACATGGCCTTGTTTCTGGCTCTGCATGTTTTAAAGCCCTTGTCACAATATCACCAGATGGCGTTAACGGACGCCCGACGGAGAGCAACATTTTTCAGTCCTTTCGTCTTTCGTAATGCATTTGCAGCCCGTTTTTTGTTGGGTGATTGCATTTCTTGTCTGGCATTGCTTTTTTTATCCAGTGGAAAGTGTTGTGCATGCAGCAATGGAGACAACTTTCACCATCAGGATAATATTTGTTTGTATGTTTTCTATCCGTCCGCATCCGTTTATGCTATCCGGTGATTATGTGACAACACCCTAAGCTAAGGGGATCCCTTCATTGCCTAAATGTATGCGCAGTCTTCACATGTGGTTTCACTTTGACCTTGTCCTTCAACCAATCAAATTGCAATGTGTGTGTGTGAATGTTGGGAGTATTAGCATGTGAGGTACATACATGTATTTGTATGTAGTGTACATTACACAGGTGCGCATGTATGGATATAGGCTGAATTAGAGCGAGCTGCATAATTTGAACACTGATTAATATAATTCAATTACATGTCCTTCTATTTAGTATAAATTTACCATGTAATTAATGTATTTCTTAGGATGTCTCAGTAGGACTCAA
This sequence comes from Echinarachnius parma, assembly GCA_037951105.1. Classification (NCBI taxonomy): domain Eukaryota; kingdom Metazoa; phylum Echinodermata; class Echinoidea; order Clypeasteroida; family Echinarachniidae; genus Echinarachnius; species Echinarachnius parma. Next base: position 139,497 of record JBAMJV010006419.1, on the reverse strand, counting down.
CAGTATTACATATTTACATTGTATTACTTTGAATAAATTGTGTATAATGCACATTTTCCAAGAAATATATATTCAGTTATGCAGTTTGTCTGGGCAAAGCAAACACATGCTCAACGCAATCATGATTTGAATTATAGTACATTTTGAAGAAGAAGAAAGTTGTATAATTATTTTCATTTGATATAAAGTGTGAATTGATTTACCTTTAAAATTGCACAAACTGCGATTCCTTTACAAATCCCCAATGTATTAGCAGTATAGGCAATGTGCCAACACATGATACATGCCATATTTGTACTACCATCATCTATGATCTCTTTGTCTTAAAGTGATCCATTAACTTTGTCAATTCAACCAAAATCACAAGCTTCACATAATTTCTCTTTTGCACAAATGTAGTTCTTTGTCTTATGGTAACAGAAGAATGAAATAGTTATGGCTTTGATTTTTCCAAATGTCTCCCTAATTATAGAGACATTTATGATTGAATAAAAAGCTTATCATTACTCTTTTTAATTGTAGTCAAAATCAATGGTTGAATTTTGATGAAATCTTACAAAAATTTGCCTTTTTTCAATAGATACAGTGATACACACCAGCTGTTTTTTTTCTATGAAACTATTCAATAAGAACCATATTACACTGATATTGGGATATAATTTAAGTCTTAAACATCACTTTCAGAAAAACCTTAAATAATACTTATGGATCAATTCAATCCCACAATAAATGTGTTGTATAAATAGTTTCAAACTTTACACAACAGGGGCTGCCTTTAACAGCTTAGAACAGCTTAGATTCTGAGAATTTTGACTAGACTGCCAACATTTTTTATGGAGGTTTGACTTTGAGTCTGCATAAATTTACTCATTTGATGTCCTTACTTTTAGGGGTGTTATGTAACATAATTGTTATTTTCAAGTTCATAAGACGTATTTAATTTTGACACTGAAACCAGGATTGCATAGTATTAGTAAACACAATCCCATGCTCAGCCAGTATGCACTATTTTTAAAATGGCATTTATTGTGAAGCTAATATGTAACATTCTGTTTAGTGAAATTGGATACTACTTCTCTTTCGACAAGCCCGCTGTGATTTTGGCAAGCCATTGGCTAGCGGGGCTAGTGTTAAAGGGTACCACAACCCAAAAATAATATTCTTATAAATGAAAGGTAACTTCTTTAGTAGTCCATTCCATCAACAAGTTCAGAAAAATATGTTTCCAGATAAAAAATATATAATTAGAAAACGCATCACCATTCTAAAGCATGCGTTCATGAGTCTGCATGTACAAAGACTACCTTGTCTCCAAATGTACGCGTGAATAGAATTTGCGTACTTGAAAATGTTTGGCGCGTATGGAACCATAAAATAATAATGGTCCCGTAAGTGGTGGTAATTAATTGCATTGTTTATGAATTAAACAACCATTTGCAAAATGTTTGATATATCACAAAACAGTATCAACAAAAATAAAATGATGTGTTGTTCTTTGCCTGGTGATCCCCTTTAAGTTTGAACCCTACACAGGAAAGGTTTCCTTGCCAGAACGGACTGACTTCCGTTCAGAAAAGTGAGACAATGCAATCAAGTGAATATATGATACCATATATACATTAACTCAAATTTCAATGCATGACGTTTATTAGAATGGCTCTAATGTTACACACTTACAATGTTTACACAATCTCTTACTATTTAAAGGTCAGATAGTTTTGACAATCCCTATTTTTAGTTAATAAGTGACGCTCACAATGTTGTGGAGACAAATTAACGAAATCATTAATATCATTACGTTGATTTAAATTTAATTAAACAATGACAGCAATGCAGCATCAGTGTCAGTTAGACGGATGTCTACGACTACAACTCCAAGTACAATTCTAATGTATACAAATTAGTTAACAACAATGTCTACCTCGATTATCGATCGTCTATGAATTATAAAAATTGAATCTTTTTTAAATTACAACTAGATTCTAGACTAATTACAATTTACATTTGTACAACAAAATCGCAGCTCATGCAATGCCAGGCAATAGCATGCATGCAGGCGCAGCACAGGATCAGCTGTTCACAATTTCGAACAGCAACTGGCATCACTCTATTGTTCCCAATAATATAGTGGTACCGTACCACAGACAGTTCAACTTCAAGTCCGGGATATATCGGTCGTAGGTCGATCGTCAATCAAATGTGTGTGCTTTCTGGAATCTCGTAGAATTGAAGCCATACCCGCAGCACACTACCACACACACACACATGTCACACACACACATCCGCACAGCTAGCAACAGAATGCTATTCACCACACATGCATCACCAATGCACGCGGCCAGTGGCGGCTTTGTCATCACCAACGACCCGCTACCACCGGCACCGGTTCCATCTCGTGATTTTTTCGAAATCACGACATTTACATACACAGAATCAAGACAGATTTAATCATACTTACAACTGACATGTGAGAAGACCGAATAAAATGATGTGTTCCCTTCCGATTATCACAGTTTTCGTTAAAAAATTAAATCTCCGAAAGTGTATCACGCTGTATGATTGTATCAGCTGGCATCATCCACACCGGTACCATTTCACGTGTATATCCGTGTGCATGGTTTTAGCACGGGGACAATTATCCCAAATTGGGATTTACGGTGCAAGGAATCTGTATCAAATTGTGTCGAAAACTTCAGATTCTCGTTCGCCGCAAAGTGCGCAAGCGGCGTACGCACGGATTACGTGGGGTGATCTCATGCATTATTCATAAACTTACTCACTTGTCAATGATTTTGTTTTTGTTATTGTTATTATTTTTATCACCCATGAAACACGCATGAAACATGTCACGGAAAAAGAAGATTGCGTAATCAATCCTTGAGAATTAGAATGATACGCGTGCAGCATGCAACCAACTCGTTATCTGAAATATTGTTATTGTTTTTGTTTGTTGGCATTCATTCAACTTGAATCATTCAACAAACATTTACAATCGGAAATATGACTAGCCAAGATGTTCAAATGGGAGGAGGGAAGTTCAGGGGGGGGGGGGGGGGGGGGGGGAGGCTAGCTACTCGTGTATATTGGCAATACAGGTTTGTGCCGCTTCAAATACACCCTCCCCCCGACCCTCTCTTTAAAGGGGTAGTTTAGTTTTGGTAATGCTGAACTTTAGTAACCAAACCTGGAAGGTAATACTATAAACTAATGGTTATAACTCCACCATGCTCGAAATGTATACAAAATTACAAACGACAAAGTAAAAAGCCCGTTATCATTCAAAAAGAGCCATTAAAACTCAAGAGGGCGCTTTCTTAAAAGGCATTGGTTTCAACCATTTTCATACAAAATTATGTTTGTGATGTTTTATTGAAATAATGATTAAATAGAGAGATCATCAACAACTATTTTAAAAAAGCTTTTGAAATTTTTTGAAAAAGTGAAAGCATTTTTTTAATATTTTGAAAAAATCATCTAATTATTTGGGCCCCAAATAATTATAAGATCAGATATATTTATTGATATTTCAGCCGTTTCTGGGTCGATTTGGACCAAATAAAGTTTATTCTGCCATTGAAATTGCATGTTCTCTCAAATTCGACACTCAGTTTTTCATTACCTCACAAAAAAATTGTGATGTGCAGCGCCCTCTCTACCAAAACTAAACTACCCCTTTAAGAGACGATCCGGCTGCTCCTATATGCCTATAAGGGTCTCATTTCATCAAGACATATTATACTAAACGATACCAGGCTCTTTAGGCCTATATAGTATGATGAAAACATAGCCGCTCTATAATAGACCAGGGATATGGGAGTTTGATCCTCCTAGTTCCATGAATAGACTATATATGGCCCGGATTCTCATCAGTAGCACAACTTTAGTCTTGGCTAAAAAGACAGAAACTACCAGCAACCAGTTACTATAGTAAACAGTTTCGCACATGTGGACCCATTGATATACCGATAGGCAGAACAGAGTGATTGACTGGATAATGAAATGAAACAATTATAATATCTCCGGTGGCAAATGGCAACCATCAATGGTGACCTTCCACCACAAAACGACCGTTATGTCGCTGTGGTAGTTTGTCTGTTATTAGCTGATATAGCCAAACAAACTGTTAAAATATGAAATTCAGGATTTTGGTATTTCCTGGATGAGGGTATCATAATCTACCTTTTGTGAAATTTTGAGCGTCAGAAATCATGTTTAAATATGATTTTTAATCAAATAAATATGATCAGATTACAGTGCTTGAATGGACGCCATTCTTTGAAACTGCCCGTTTTCTCCCTAACTTTAAAACTGATTCAGCCATGTTCCAAATCTTGACTGCTCATTTTGAGAGGGTTCGCTTAGTCCAAATATGACAAATTATATACCATTTTAAAGGTATTGACTTCTACTTTACTGTCATGTAAAAATTAGCACAATCATTTTCCCGACTTATTGGTCGTTTTGTGGTGTGAGGTCAACCACAGGTGGTTACTCGTATATTTTCTGCCTTTTTAGCCCATACTAAAGTTGTGCCAATGGCGAGAATTCGGACCTATGAGTTTTTAAAATAGTCGCTCCTTACGGGTACTATAGGTGACCCACGCAAGTTGTCTGAGGCACACCCTAATCCTTCAGTGGACCCCCGTTTTTTGTCCGAGGCACACCCTCGCCAAAGGCCTTCAAATCAAGTACAAGGGATGCCTATACATTGGGAATCTCATTGGGGGGGGGGGGGGGGGGGGGTGGGCAGGAGGCGGAGCTTTTTGATATTCGATATCCAGAACTAAAGAATTGTTCATATAAAGTTAGCTCAATTTTAGTGGGCTTAGCAAAACAAATCCTGAATAGGTCTCCCCAGGCATCCAGGGGACTATGTAAGATGGCCTTAATGGGGGTCCAGGGAGCACAGCCCCCTGCCAGAGATTTTGAATTTGAGAAGTTTAGCACTCTCATGATGTGGAGTAAGAGCAATCCATTGTATCAACTTTCACATAATAAATGAGAGGGGGGCAATGTCCTATCATGTTAATGTTATTTCATATTTCTGAACCCAAAATATTGGGAGGGGTAATAATACAGGCCACCCCCTCCCCCACCTCAAATATTGGGGGGGGGGGGGGGGAGGGGGTGTATCCCCAATCCCCCGTGATCGACGCCCATGATATAATTATAATTGAGTACATAGTTACGGTCAATGTAATGTGACGGGACCCGGGGAACAAATGAATCATTCATATAAGACCTAAACAGCGTTTATATTAAAAAGGAGAACTAAAATAATTATGAAAATACAGTTTACAATTTACTATTTACTATTTACTTTAAAAATCGCCTGTGTAATAAATTGAGAGTCAGAGGGCCTGAGTTTCGATGATAGCTGGATCTTCTTATAGTTTTCTTTGTTCAATGGTTACAAAAATAAGAAGTCAATTGAAACACGTATCAGTTATAGTTCACAATCATAAAGATACACTCAACACAAAAATGAACGTAGTAGTATTTAGTATTACTTTCAAAACAACATAAAGTTTGTCTGATCAAAATCACTCGTTTAAAAATGGCTGAGATTAAAGGTAAAGGCCAGTTTTGGAAACGCCCCCCTCTCAACAAAATGAAATGGGAGCTCTTATATACCAATAATGTGAGAGAATATAACTGTACTAATATATAGGATTATCCACATTTAGCCAACAAACCGCCTACTAATTGATATATTTGCAAAATTATAAATTGATCTAGGGCCGGATAGATATCGCCAACGCGGAATCGCTCATACGCTACGTGTATTACGACCACGAGGTGTACACGAGGCCCACGGGCTTGTCCCTATAGCTTGTCGATTATCTCCCCCAGCGCTAGCGGCGCTGACAGGTCTGAACGGGCGGTGGATTTATGAATTTCACAGGCGGATATTTGATTTCTTCCGATATTTCTGTATTTAACGATGCTTAGGTTCGGATTTTACCTCACAAGCCCTATTTCAATACATATTCAACAATATTGAACGATATAGATGTATTCGACTACTTTCCCGAAACTGGACTTGGGCTTTAATGAATCTCCAATCAAAGTTGCGGGCGTTGATTTTCCGTCGTGACTTGACCAATACAGTCAAACCTTTCTATAAAGACCACACGATGGAGATAGCAAATGTGGTCTTTATCAGCAGGTGGTCGCTACGTTCATTTTACCATGTAAACTACATTCAAGGGAGTCACATGTGGTCTTGTGTTCGCTTGAGCAGTCTGACTGTGTGTATTTCGTTAAAATAAACCGAATTGCTTTTAAAGGTACCGTTGAGTATTGGTATTTCCCGAAGTGCCCCCCGATATTGTTTTGCGAGATAATGAAAAACTGACTGTCAAAATTGAAAGAACATACAATTTTTATGACAGAATAAACTTTATTTGATCAAAATCGGTTCAGAAACGGCTGAAATATCCATAAGTATATCTTTATTCAAAAGATTCTTCACCGGCAATTCGCCGGGGGATATTTAGACTTTTTAGAAAAAAAATGTTAAATGCTTATTTGAAACAAATCTGAATAGGTTTTTAAAAAGTCGTTGATGATATCTCTATTGCATTATTATTTTAACAAAACATTAAATGCACAATTTTGTATGAAAAATGGCTAAAACCAGTGATTTTTTTTTTAAATAGCGCCCTCTTGAGTTGTAACGGCTCTTTTTGAATGATAACAGGGGTTTTACTCCCCCCCCCCCCCCCCCCCCTTCACTCTAAAAACACCCGGGTCAGACTGACCCTGAACGGAGTGTGGCCCCAACGGACTCTTTTCCGGGTCAATTCTGACCCGGGTGTTTTTAGAGTGTTAAGTTTTTGAAAACGGCCGATGTGTGATAGTTTTTATAGAATAAAGTATAGAATAGAGTTTTAAAAAGGTGAACATTTACATCAGATTTTAGCCCCTAGGCCCAATAATTGTTATTACATTTGGAAAAGCGTTCCTAGAACACTTTTCATTTAATCATAGACAATATTATCTCTAAAAATGAGGAAGACATTTGATAAATCAAAACCTATTTCATATACCTATATAGTCTTCTGTTACCATATGTGCCAAACAACAATGTACAAATGTGAAAATTGCAAGTAATTTGAGTTGAATCTGACCAAGTTAACGCATATAGATAGATAATATAGATAAGTGTTTTTTTTTATTTATTGACAATTGATACTCGTAGCCCGAGAGCTAAATTGTGGGCAATTTTACAATCAAAAACGCATAAAATATTATGACTATACATAATATAAAATAAAGGTGATATTCGGTATTGCTTTCTCTATAAGTATTGACTCGTGGAGCCAAATCGAATTTCCTGAATTGAGTACCGATATAACTTATTACATAAAGGTGTTATAATACAGGGGCCGCGGAACAGGGGGGCTGGGGGGGGGGGGGGGGGGCTGCAGCCCCCCACTTTTTTGTCTTAAAACAAAGAAATACATAAGCACAAAACAATAGTTATAATAACAGCAATGTGGTCAGCCCCCCACTTTCAAAACCTTTCCGCGGCCCCTGTAATATTGAGAAAACATCTTTATGATTTCAGAGCCGTATAAGTACAATAATTTAAAACTCATATGGAGTATTCAGGAGGATTAAACTACCAAGAAGTACCAAGTCAAAGAAGTGACGTCAGCATCCGTTTATTATGTTATAGGTAAAGGTAAAACAACCTGTCGTTTAATTCTATAGCTTTAGGCAGTAGGTTAGAGATGGACGATTGCATCAGTAGCAGTCGCTGCGGCACGAATTTTTGGCTTGCCTGACATCTTTTAAATGATTCCCCATGGTGATGAATGGCTGAGACGGCAAACTTCATACGGCTATAATACAAAAGTACCTTTCCGGATTGGCAGGACAGCTTCGAGAAAGAAAAAACGAACAAAAAAACAGCGGCAATTTGAAACCATTTTGTGTGATAAAGGAGTTGATTACACATTTTAGTAGTATAATATATTTGGATATAATGTGAATCGAAATTGGCAACAATAGTCAAAATCGTCTGAGAACAACAACAACTGTTCGATTTGAGAGTTGTTGATTTCGGCTCTTCAGAGCGATACTGATCTGAGTGATTGGTTGTCCATGCGCCCTCTATGTTGACAAGCAACACGTTTTAGGCAAATTCGAGACTGGGGATGGGGAGGGGGGGGGGGGGGGGGGGCGCACTTCATATTTGGACAAAACTCTCACATATTCGAGCAAAACCTTTAACAAAAATTGAGCCCACTTTTAGTTCTGGGGGGGGGGGGGGGGTGCTTCACAAAGATCCCCTAAGTTGAACTTTACTCTAAGTTGGACTTAAAAAGTATATACAGCCATTAGTTTCATTTAATCTTTTTGGTAAAAGTCCTCTAAAAAGGCTTAAATGTTGTTTCAAATTATTAATATTTTTCCATTATCAAGGAGATTTCATGTTCTCCAAGTAAAATTTATGAAAACTCTAAAACACTTGCATGTTTGCTTATGAATTTATTTCATTCCAAGGCTACAAATGGCTTTCCATACCCCAACTTGGGAGGTTAAGTTCAACTAAGGATCTTTGAGAAACACCCCCCTGTACAATATTAGCTTATGTACGCTCTTATTACCAACTATGTGCAAGAATATAATTTTACTAATATAGAATTATAACAATTTGGCCAGGAAAACCGCCTACTAATGGATATATTTGCAAAATTATAAAAACTAATTTACAGTAAATTGATCGCCAACGCGTAATCGCGCATACACTACGTGCAAAAGTCCACGTGGTCCGCACATGCTTTTCATGGGCGGCCATTGGATTTCCCCCGATATTTCTGCATGTAATGATGCTTAGGTTCGGATTTTACCACACAAGACCTTTTGGATACTTATTCAACAATATTGATCAATTTTGGCCAATATAGATGTTTTCTGTTACTTTCCCATCTTTAAACATGACGATAAACACACAAACTACCAAACACACACAAGCACGTACGCACGCACGCATGCACACGCAAACACACACATAAACACACTTTTTAAATATTTTAACACACACACAACAAAACACATGCACACACTCAACATACTGTAACACAACAACACACTCACGCAAAGACAGAAAAGCAAATTTAGGAAACATGGTTTTTAAATCACATTGTTCAAATTTATTATACAGATCTGATCCTTCATACAATGAAGGGAGGTGAATTTATTTTCAATTTAACATAAGTTATCTTTATTATAATTAGATAACTTAGATATTGATTTCACAAAGAAAAAAAAAAACAACTCAGGAGACATGCAGTACAGCCAATTATGTATTCTACCATGATTGAATTATTTACAGTTAATAACATCATTGGTCGCAAATCGTTGTATAAAGAAAACACAAAAAGTCGATAATGATGATCAACTTTTGAGCAGCAGTATTTATTTACAACTGCTTTGTTTCAAAAAGTATTTCCAGCACATTATTTCTTTTGTTGTTGTTCTTGTTGCTAAGGACATCAACAGTCATCAATGTTAAAGGGGACCACCAGGCAAAGGACAACACATTATTATATGTTTTGGTACCGTTTTGTGATATCAAATAGATACCCAACATTTTACAAAGGATTTTACAAAGGGTTGTGTAATTCATAAACAAGGCAATTAATATCCACCACTTACGGAACCACTGCTATTTCCTGGTTCCACACAGGCCAAGCATTTGCGAGTGCGCCAATGCTTTCACGCGAATACGTCAATAGAATCCCGGATGTTTCGTTCGCTCTGCAAACATATAGTCTACACAATTCAGACCACATGAACGACGCATGGTTGAGAATGGTGATGCATTTTCCAATTATATCTTTTTTTCTGAAAACATATTTTTTGTGAACTTGTTGAACGAATGGAATACTAAAGATGTTACCTTTCTATAATAAGAATATTATTTTTGGGTGTGGTCGGTACCCTTTAATTAAACACAAACAAGGGATACACCTACACATTTAAATGGCAATGTGTGCAAAAAAAACGAAAGGAATGGAAAACATATTGAAAATTACTACTTCAAAAGGTCTACTTCCAAAACGAGAAATGGCATAAAAGTTGAAAATGTAAGACAATGAAATGTATTTAACATACAAACTATAACTAAAATTAAACTCAATACATTTCTAAGTACTAGAAGCAGTTTTCACTTTGAATTAGCAGCATTAATGATGCTCAAAGGTCAAATGTCAAATATCATAGGTCAAGACCAAAGGGCAATGACCTTTATCAAAATCATTGGTGAACAGAAGCATGTGTTTGCAAGTATAGTAACTAAACCTTTGTCTTACAGAGTGCAAAAGAAAAAATCTTTGAAGAATACATTTGTATTCCAAGTTTCAAATCATTGCAGAATACATAATCATTGCAGAATACATAAGCATTCCAAGTTACAAAACCTTGTTGAATACATTAGCATTCCAATTGTGTAATCCTTTTTGGAAAACATTAGCATTCAAGTTTAAAATCCTTGTACATTTGTAGAGAACAGTGTGTTCAGAGTTTCAGAATACTGCACATAAGCTTACCTCGACGGCACCATGACGTCGGGCACATTATGATGATGTGTGTGCAAAATCAATGGCCTACATAACATGGCACTTTGAGGGGTTAGAGGGAGCCAGCCACCAAAAAGTAATTCATATTTTGAATGAGTTTTCAGAGACTTTAGATTAGTTTTAGCTAAAGTCTCTGTTCAAAACGTTCTTACTTTTTCAGATATCAAAGAATATTTTGGGGTTGCTTGACTCCCCCTTTAATTAATTTTGTCATGAATGTAATACTTGATTGCGAGCATGCACTTGCAAAGTAAAAGAGAAATCAAGTTACATGATAATACAACACAAGTTTAACGGACATTTACATTTTCATGCGATACTGGTAGTGATATTAATCAAAATATATATTGAATCCTCATGCGACTTAAACAGATAGGTGAAAGACCTCCAACATATCAATAATATCAATAAGATTATAATAAAAGAAAAAGAAAAAAACAAAGATATGTCTCATTAGCTTACACGTAAGTGAAACCGATACGAATACAAAACTGAAGCGGCATTCAATTATTCATCATAAACTATTTTGTGAATAGTAAACAATGTTGAAAACCATTAACAAATAACTAAGTTGAAATGGCTTTCAAATCTTCATCATAAACTATTTTGTGAATAGTAAATAATGTTGTAAAATAAACCATTAACAAATAACTAAGTTGAAATGACATTCAAATCTTCATCATAAACTATTTCATGAATAGTAGCTAGCGCAAATAGACCCCTACATAAATATCCAGGCATCGACTATTTAGAAATGCCCCCCGCACCCCCCCCCCCCCACCCCCCCCAAAAAAAAAAAAAACAACATCAACAACAACCCCAAACCAATACTTGTCATTTTCAGCCCATCCCACACAGATATTGCACATTTAAAGCATTTATCAAATGTAACCATGGTAATAATCTTTAGAATAACATAAATCTGATAAGAACTATAAAAACCTATTCAATGAACAAGACCCCAACACATTAAACAAGATGCGCATAATTAAAACAGGCTTGTGAGGCCCTTGTAGTATACTCTCCGGAAAAGGAATACTTCAGTTGCCAAAATAATTGTCAAGAATTTAATAACCTTAACTGAATCATAACAAATTCTTCTTAAATTATGGCGACAAAATCTTTCATAACAGTTCGAAAGAAGAGAAAGATGAAATATGCCAGGGCAAGAATACATGTACATACATTTGAGTGTAGGAGGGTAAATTGCAATTTGATGTACAATGTAATGCATGAATAAAAGTGTTCAGAATACAGTTTTGAATATCATTAAAACCAGAACGTCAATGACGTAGCGCTCATCCGGCATCTCGCAACATCAAATATTGCAAATTTCATGTGGTACACTTTCCAACTGGTCAAAAAATAAAAATGTGATGCCCTGGAAGGGACATAAAAATTAATTTTAAAAAAATAGAGTGAAAAAAATATAAATTTGACGCTCCAGAAGGGACATGGGAAAAAAAAAAAATAAATAAATAAAAAAAAATATTTTAAAAAATTTAAAAAATAATAAATTTAAAAAATAAATAAAAATAAATAAATAAATAAATAAATAAATAAATAATAAAAATAAATAAATAAATAAATAAATAAATAAATAAATAAAAAAATACCATAGTTAATTCATGGAGAAAAATTTCAAAATTCTGTGTAGAAGTTTAGTGTACCAAAGTTAGCTCTACCAGATAAAGCAAACCAAATCAAAATCGGTCGAGAAATGAAGGAGAAGAAGCATTTTTTGTGATTTTTGGAATAAATTTGCATAAATTACCATAATTAATTAATGGAGAAAAATTTCAAAATTCTGTGTAGAAGTTTAGTGTACCAAAGTTAGCTCTACCAGATAAAGCAAACCAAATCAAAATCGGTCGAGAAATGAAGGAGAAGAAGCATTTTTTGTGATTTTTGGAATAAATTTGCATAAATTACCATAATTAATTAATGGAGAAAAATTTCAAAATTCTGTGTAGAAGTTTAGTGTACCAAAGTTAGCTCTACCAGATAAAGCAAACCAAATCAAAATCGGTCGAGAAATGAAGGAGAAGAAGCATTTTTTGTGATTTTTGGAATAAATTTGCATAAATTACCATAATTAATTAATGGAGAAAAATTTCAAAATTCTGTGTAGAAGTTTAGTGTACCAAAGTTAGCTCTACCAGATAAAGCAAACCAAATCAAAATCGGTCAAGAAATGAAGGAGAAGAAGCATTTTTTGTGATTTCGAATAAATTTGCATAAATTAGCATATATAATGAATTTCACGATTCTGTGTAGAAGTTTTAAATCCCCCTCCTAGCCCTATCTTATGAAACAATCAGAATCAAAATCGGTTGAAAAATAACGAAGAAGAAGCATTTTGAAAATTGTGGACGGACGGACGGACGGACGGACGGAAGGACGGACGGACGGAAGGACGGACGGAAGGACGGACGGACGGACGCCGGACGCAACGCCATGGCATAAGCTCATCGGGCCCTTCGGGCCGGATGAGCTAAAAACGGCAGGATGGAAAATCATGCTGAAAATAGGCCATTTGAAACTGGTGCAAAGTAAATCAAATTGTGTTGATTAATCAGTGTAAGATACATACATGAAACCAAAATAAAACACACTTGATATAAAAACAGGAATAAAGCTTGTCTCATGGAGTGGGACATGTATGCAATTGTACTTGTATACCATTGAGTGTGCCTTACGGCTGCCAGAATGCATTACTCCCAAGGAAGCACAAAGTGCTCGTCATGTGTGGATTGAGTATGTGTCTGATGACCAGGGTAATAATTGAAAGCACTTAGAGATGTTTATCAATCATACTAGGTGCTCTATATATCAAAACATAATTATTATAATGATTATTTACCCAAGTGATTTCTAAATCTCCAAGCAGTTTAACGGTTGTTTCATGTAACACTTTTTAAACCCAAAGTAAACAAATAACAAATATTTTGGAACATGCATTTTCCATACACCCCAGCCCGAGTATTAATCCATTCACCGTTATTATTATTCATGTAACATCGAAGAGTTCTTTACAAGTAGCTCTAAAAAGATGTTCATATTTAATCATTGTAATGGAAGGAATATGACTGATTTTTTATAAATATGGACAAAATATTTACAATTAGTACGGCAGTGATTGTGAGTGACTTTATCATCTTTTTATTTCACATGATTTCATGACATCTATTAAATACATTGTTTTTCTTTTTACAGACATGTAATATACAATTAAGACGCAACAATAATTATTACAAATACATTCTTTTCTCATAATTTTACAAATCCAGAGAGGTATATAGATACATGTCTTGCGTTCGAGACATTTGCCATCCCCATTTTATGGTAAATTATCACAATTGAATAGTGAAATTGAACAAATTCCACAGGAATATATTTCCCTATACACATTTGTTTTCTTCTTAATTTTGCAAAATAAAGAGAGGTAAATACACATTCTCTTTTATGGCAGCTTCCATTGTATGAAATCAATGAAATATCCCATTATAGAATGGTTTTGAAATGATGCATGGAAGTACCACAATTTCTTAAATGATTTTTTTCAATAAGAAAAACCATGGTCAAGTATAGTATTACAGTAGATGACTTAAACCTGAGACTGTTTTAAGTACATATTTAAGAAGGTAGAATACAATATGTACATTGTGACAGGGGCATCATTTGTGTACTAAAAAGAGCCAGTGTCCAAATGACCCCAAAATCCAAATTGCTTCAATTCTCTTTTTATTGCAACCCTTTTGCTGGCAATATACTCAAATATGGTGATCAGCGGAAAAAATTAATTGGGAAATGAGGGCAATTCAGCCCCCCAAAATGTCAAAAGAGAAAAAGGGAAAATCATAAAAGGTGCCCTTAAAATAATAAAAGTGCCCCTGTAAAACATAAAAGAAAGTCTCATAGCGATCAATGCAAAACAAATATCTGATGGCTGTCTTGATAGCAACAGCGTTAAAAAATATATTTTTATTTTCCCCTCTTTGTGAAAAACAATTACATACAGTTTAATTTTCCCATTTGGATGAAATACTGATATCGATTTCTAATAATGGCAAGCAAATGTATCAGCATTAAAATTATCATGTTAAACCAATAAAACAACAACGCAAAGAGGGACGATATGTTTGAAAACATATCCCCTGGTTGACATATTGACCGCTTACTCTGTTTTCAAAACCATGTCATGTTTGACTGCACTGAATTCCACATTAATTAATAAACAAAGTTGTTTTTTTAATTACTAAGATTGCACATGAATAGTCGTGATATAAAATGTATTGCATTCGATCATGCTCGTTCAAATAAATAGAACTTTGATATGAGATATCTTTGTATGCAGCCTTTTATCACAAGTAAAATTTCAATATGAAACATATGTCTACACCTCTAATCTCAAGGTATATTCATATATTTTTTAAAATAAAGTTTTAAACTTGAATAGGTTTTCCTCAAATTTCAAATTTCAATATGAAATATATGTCTACACCTCTGATCTCAAGATATATTCATATATTTTTTATTTATTAAAGTTTTCAACTTGAATAGGTTTTCTTCATTGCACTTTTCTTTTGTCCAATACACAGTTTTGTATTTGGATTATTTATTGTCCTTGCCTATTACCAATCAGTTACCAATGGTAAAATGTGGCACTCTTATTACAAGTCTCTTACGGTATAAAATAGTGGGGCATTACATAATTGTGTGTTAAATGACAAAACTTTGCGAACTATGATATATAGTACCAAAATATTGATGTCACATTATTTTGTTATTCCATACTTATTGCTCTAAACAACTTGTCCTTTGATCCAGGACCGTACTTTTGGTAGTGGGTTGGAGCTGGACGATTGTCGTCTTAGCAACCGCTTTACATAACTTTTGTACTTGCCTGACATCGCTCAGAACCGTAACTCATGACAAAGAATAGATGCAAGGTCGTACTTTGGTACTCAGCACATTTTGCTTTCTTGCCTTTAAAACCTTGCTCGAGACCCGTCATGGACAACCCAGTTTGTAGAAAGAGATTATTTTCAACCACAAACATTTTGTGCTCTATTCCGCTAAGAGAGATATGAACAAGATATGATCTAAAATAATAATAAGGTTGTACCAAGGTAGTCCAATATGTTAGTCAAGGAGAGAACAACCGTTTTAACAAATCATTTCTATTGAAATAATACAACTTTCTGGAAGGAAAACAAAACATGTCCATCATTTCTAAATACAGAAGCACGAGAAGCAATAACATATCAATACCTTTTTGCTTTACTTAGTTCTCTAAACAGATCAATTAAATGAGAGCTGCAAACAGAAATAACGAAGATAAAACCATTGAAGTATTTTCATTGTACACTTGAACAAGCTTAACATATCATCTATAATCATAAACAAAACAATAAAGAATTTGTATTCACAAACAATAAAGAATGTTATAGTCTTCTTCTTTTTTCTACAAAGATAAAACTAAAAATAAAAACCAATAGAGACTTTGATAGTTCTTTCTCTAACATAAAACACTGTTCTCTTTATTAGAAGCTGCACAATATAATGAATATAGTTCCTTGTAATGTATGATTGCAACATTTTTTATTAAACATGAGGTCAGAATGAAGATGAATAAGGTGTACCGTGTCCTCGTAATCCATGTCTACGTTGATGAAATACACCGGACATTTCACAAATGAAAGTTATTACGAATGAATATGAATGAGATACAATGTATACTCCTACATTGTAAAAAGTCCATCTCTCATCTCCAAACAACTCTTTTTTTTTTTTACTTGGTTGGTTGTAACAAAGCTGACCTTTTTTTCGAGTCTGAATACAAATGAACGAGATAAACCATCTTTTTAAATATATCAAGCCCATTTGATACCTCTAACACTACCGGTGGAGGATTATGTAGACCATACAAGATGCACGATGTCTACATGGATGTAATCTTCTGGTATGTCGTGGGTTAAACTCCCCCTTCGTCACTGCTGGAGTCCGTATCCGCGTAGTGAAGTTTGCTCTGTGAGTTTGGAAACAAGAGGAAGAAAGAGAAGAACGAAATGCAATTAGTAATATCACATGTTAAAAAAAATAAAAATAAAAAATTTTAATAGAATGTTACAGTTTAAATGAAAGGACAAAAGTTAACAAGAGTATATGAATCCCGGCATAAAATTTGTCAAATTCAACCCAAATAACTTGGGGCCATCACATTCGTCTTGCACCTTGTTGTTTCGCTTATAGTATTAGAATCTTACAATGATATTGGTATAATTTATTTGCATGCATTTAAAAAAAAAAAGAGTATATAAGAATTACTCACCTCATAGCTCTTCTCCCCCGAGATCTGCTTCATGACCTGTCTGACGACCCTCTCCTTGTCGGAGAGACCGTCCGAGGTCATGCCACCGAGGTCGATCGACATCGAGGTCGAAGGACGCCCCCGTAGTCCGGGCTCGGGGGTGGGGCCGTGCGATCGCTCGCTGGTGTTGTCTTCCTCCGAGAACACCCCATCGGAGTGGTCTGTGAACGACTGACGGCTAACCGGACGCAACCTCTCGTTTTGTATCGTAAGCGTGTCTTCATCACTGGAATGGTCCGCAGCTACTTCCTCATTGTCACTGGAACTATCTCCTCCCTACAAACAAAAAATAAACAAGATTGAAAAAAACAAATTAAAAAAAAGACTATTAAATCACTCGCTACATTCTCTCTTTAAATCTCTACAAATAAATTTACCACTGTTAACTGAAATAGAGAATAACTAGTCTTTAGTTAGAAATTAAACATAATTACAAAAGCGCCACGAGAAAAAAAAAAATTTGGGCCGTCATAAAGAGCCTTTGTAGGCGTTTTGACCGATCTTGAACTTTCTGACATTTTTTTTGTTTGCTCTACTATGAGAGAAATCTTTCATTCCTAACGTGTTAATAAATTCCCATCTAGAAGCAAGCAAGAAATTTGCCAAGCAGATCAAGCAGAGTAACACAATTATTTTCTTTTGTTTCGCACTGTTTTGGGGGCAAATTCATTTTCTGTAAAAGTAAAATTCTAAAATTCATGATCTTAATTGCCAGAATGGGTAAGTAGGAAAAAGGGCTGGTGTGTAGGCTTGTTTCATGCTTACCTTATCCTTTTCGAGGGCAGACTTGGTCCTCTTGGTTGGAGACGGACTTCTCCTCTTCGCCTTGGCCGGGGCTCTGGGCGGCAGGGCTTGACTGGCCTCTGGATTCCTCCTGATGGGACTGTCCGTCGAGGCGAGTCTGTGTCCAATGTAGGAGGAGGTCAGACCCATCGCATCCATCCCGCCGAGTCTCGAACCGGCCAGGGAATGATCGGAAGCGGCAAAGCTTGCATCAATATCAGCGACAGCAGCGGGTGGGGGTGGTGGGGGCGGTTTCGGCGGGCGACCAAGCACTCCATGTCCATGTCCGTGCCCATGTGTATGTCTGTCCGCATGGTGTGCGTGTCCATGGGCGCTCTCTGCCCCCTTCGTGTTACTGTTCAACACGTCAATGTCCGTCACAAAGTTGCCGATCGGCACCGTCCGTTGGCGGTGCTTGTACTTGCGTGGCGCCTGAGGTGATTGGCCTTCGTTGACGACCTGGACGTGGCCCGGTCGGCTCTTGCGACTCCGCCCGCTGCACCGGCAGATGCCGCATGAGATTTCTGCTGGGGAATGGATGTTGTACTTGCATCCGAACTTCTTGGACAGCGTAAGCGTGCCGTCGTCTTTACTTACAGTTCTTTCGCTGTGCGAACGCTTAATGGACCGCGCATCTGCATCCAGGTTGTGCAGCTCTGACGTACTCGCCGAAACTTCGTCGTTGCCTCCTTTCGATCCACCCTTGCTCGAGTCGGGGCCGTCGCGTGACGGGGATACGCCGCCCTTACCGAAGCTGCCCCTGCCGTGGCTGTTGTTCCTGCGGTGCCGGGTCTTGCGCTGAGGCAGTGTCTTGGCACGAATGGGAGACGTCTTTGTGTTGATGTTGGCTCGCGGAAGCGTTGCCGGGGAACGGTTCTCTGGTTCGGGGCTCAAAGAGCTGCTTGGGCTTGGTGACCTAACAAAACAAAAATCAGAAGGAAATTTAGGACTTCACAACGGATGATAGATTATACAGACCTGAATAAGTATCGTAAGACATAAATAAGAATGATGAAAGTGATACAAAATAGTGCATACCCGGTAAATATGATTGTTTTTCACTCACAAGTTTGTTAACTTTTTTTACTTTCTAGTTCAGTTACTTGTTTATTACTTTCAATCTTTAATAGAGATAAATAACTGAATCTCATTCAATTTATTTTTTTTACCAGGTATATTACAATCGATGTTATTTTTGCCCTATTTTTTAGTCATCTTGTTCAAACTAGCTGTATTTGATTTTAGTGTTGCCGCAGAAGCAAGCTAATTTCCTTACCTCCCGAGAGTGGCCGCCCCGCCGTGGTGCTGGAGGGATCGTTCAATCAACTTCTGCACGGTGCGCGCCTTGATGATCGGCTTGATGGCACGCTTCTTCTTCAACTCAACCTCGCTGAGCTGTTTCTCTCTTCGCATCAGTTCTCGCTCGCGTTGCTCAAGCTGGAGGAGGCATGAGTGGAGCTCCATGTAGAGGTCGTTGGCTCGCTGGAGCTTGCGCTCGTAGTGCTCGCGAATGTCCTGGGCATGGCTGGATGGACAAAACAATGAAATGAATATTGTTATTATCATCGTCATTGTCTTCTCTAATATCATTATATAATAAAAATCATCATGATAATTGTTTTCGTCATCACTTTTATCATAATCAACCACATCGTCAACATCGCATTGTCACCACCATCATCATCATTATAGCCATCATCTACGTCATTTTGGTCTTCATCATCGTCATAATCATCATCATCCTCTTCTTCATCACATCAGTGTCATCAATGACCATCGTCATCATCATTACAATTTTCATCACTGTTGCTATGAATATCCTCACTGTTATCATCATGATCATAATCTTCATTTTGGTCTATTATTATTATCATCATCATCATCATCAATATCATCACCATCACCATCATCATCACCATCACCACCATCATCATCATCACCATCATCCTCCTCATCCTCTTTATCTCGTTTCCTCCTACCTGAGCTCCTCCTGTCTTCTCTGGATAAGGTTCTCATCAATCATGTGCATCGAGGATCCCTCGCTCTTCATCTTCTCAAACTGGAGCTTGATCTCCTCTCTCCAATCAACCTAAAAAAATAAAAACGAGCAGTTAAAGATTGATTAAATGTTTACATTTACTTCAATTTCATATTACATGACTTGAATCTAACTTTCTATGTTTATGTTATTTTATTTGTATGATCATATTATGTATATGAACTTGTATTATGCATTTTATGATGTAAAGTTTGGAAATTAAAAAATTGATTGATTGATTGATTGAAATGAGGTTCGGATTCGTAAATCAGACGTGCAGTGACATCTTGCGAAACACCTGGCACATGGTGCAATGATCTCTTCTCTCCGATCAACCTTTAAAAAAGGTTAAAACAACAATTGAAGATTGATAAAAGAGGACCAGCTCAGATTTGTAAATCTGATGCTAGGTGGCACCTTGCAAACACCCTGCACAGGGTGCAAAATACACGCTAGCTCAGTGTTATGCAGTGCGCATGAACTAGTTTAACTGCCGTGGATAGCCCCACACACGAAAATCTCTAAAATATTATTAATGCCTTTTAAACTACTTGAAGGGAATGCTCCCCAGGGAGTGGAGATAGTGCACACATTTTCTCATCATATGCAGCCTATGACAGGGGTAATAACAGTGTAAAGTGCTAAGTATGAGATGACAAAGTCTATAATGCCACCAATCAATGAATTGTTCCATTATTTTTCGTTTAAATTAGTGTCGGTTCTTCTTTTAACCATAGAGCGCTACTAGTGACGACAATTGCCATTCATTTTCATATTGATTTTTTGCTGAATTTTAATTGCTTATTTACGGGAAACAATTAGAAGCCTGGAAATAATGGGATTTGTCAGAATAGCGCCCTGTGTCAATGACCAAATGGAATGCTAGGAATGTCAAATATCCAGGGTTGATATTGATTTTTACAAGCAGACCATCTGTTGTTTTCTTTACTAGATGACCCCTTGCCTAACCTGGTGGGTTATGTATAAAGCCACAAGGATTTCAGAATATTGAAGGAAACGGGTTTTTAATAGTAAAATTCCATATTTTACAGCATTTGATTTCACAATAGTACTAGTAGTACATGTACCTGGCACTGCATTGTACATTTCCAAAATGTTTTATTACAAGAATCGCATAATGAAAGGGTACATGTATGGAGAGTGGAATGCATCGAATGTTTTGTGCCATTTCTAATTGCACAAATCAGTGTACAGTTGGCTAACTACCTACGTAGATGTACATGTACACATGCCCTACTCCTTTCTTATGGAATGCCAACATCATTGGAAATATTGATTTTATTGATCTTACAGCTATAGGGCTGTATTAAAGGTGGGAGCAAAAATGTGAGGAATGCGAAGGACGAATTTGATTTTCTCTATAAGGACACTTTATATAGAAAGGAATTTTCAAGATCATGCAGGCATAACATCTGCTGAAAGGTTATATTTCCAGTTCAAGAGATGTATAGGTATAGCATACAGGGGAAAGTGTCGGCACACAATATGTCTAGTACATATAAGTACATGTATACAGCACAATATACTATTTACTGGGTGTTAAAAAAAAAGATTGGCACTTTCGATTATAAATAATTAACAAAGAATTATATGGATTCAATTCATATCGTAGCAGGGGATAGGTTGAAAGTGTCAAGTTTTGTAGGGTGTGTTCGTGTTGCATAATTCACACTCAATTTCAAATAATTAAAAAGTAGATTGGAAAATTTTGGCCTAGAACAACCTGTACAAAATTAAGACCCTGTGTGCAAATCAGTGTGTATCAGATAATGACAATTGTCATTTCCACCTGGAGGGACCTGGAATAACATTTAAGCTTGCCCAAAATATTCAGGATCACGCATTGTCTGCTAACTCATGAACTTCATCATCAAAATCTTCATCACCACCTCCACCTCCACCACCACAACCACCATCAACATCAATACCACCACCACCACCACCACCAACATCAATACCACCACCACCACCAACATCACTACCACCACCATAACCACACCACCATAACCACCACCACCATCATCATCACCATCACCATCATCATCTGTGTTCCTACCTGTTTGTCGAAGTAAGCCTCCTGCGGTGTCGACAGGAAGTCGATGGCGGCGATGTCGATGTGCATGAGGATCTGTCTGAACGAGGGCCTGTTCTTGGTCTTGGCGCTCCAGCACTGCATGAGTAGGAGCTTGAATCCGTCCGGGCAGGTCGACGGGATCGGGAGCTGGAGGCTGTTGCTACCGACACCCCAGATGATGGCCGAAGAGTCGACATCCTAAAACAGGAAACAAATGATACTTAATGATTCTAGCCCAAATGCGTACTAATACAGTAATAACAATATTAATGCTTGATTTATATTGCACAATAAAAGAGCTTGAAACCGTCCGGGCAGGTTGATTGGTTCGGGAGCTTGAGGCTGTTGCTACCAACACCCCAGATGATGGCCGAAGAGTCGACATCCTAACAACAAGAAACAAATAATACCATTGTAGCCCAAATTCGTAACAACAATATCAATCCTTGATCTTTAATTTTTTTTAAAGAGAAATTGTTTACATTTTGTTTTCACAACTGCAATTTGCGGGCCTCGCATCATGACAGGACAGAATTCAATGTTGAATTCAGACAACATACAGGAAATTACTGAAGTTAAAGTACTTTTTCTTGCGGTAGGTGTTTTATTTCATGTGTATTTTACTGTGCATGCTATCTCTCTAATCATTGACCTAACACAATTTTCTTTCTGCATAGCTCCTTACGTATTCATGACACAAAAATTATAAGCCAAAATATCAAAATGGCTTATTTCTACAATGAATTCTTATCAACGTGGTAGTTTTTCTTAAAGACACAAATAGCAAAAAAAGGCATACCTTGTATGGCATCTCTCCGGTGAGCAGCTCCCATAATACGACGCCGAAGGACCATATATCGACCTTCTCGGAGCATGGCTCATTACGTATGACCTCGGGGGCCATCCAGGCCACGGTGCCTGCAAACGACATCTTGGTACTCTTCTCGTTCCACTCGCGACTCGTCCCAAAGTCTGAGATCTTTAGGGTCTCGCTGTTGGCTACCAAGACACTGCAAACATAAAATAATTTGAATTGATTAAGTGTGATGGCCTTTATTGTATCAATGTAAATATCATCATCATTTATCATAACAATTATCATCTCACTCTTATCTAATCATAACCGTCTTATTCTTCATTATCATCATCCTCATCATCATCACCATCACCAACATCATTATCACCATTATTATCATCATCAAAGTTGTCAGACTTACTTTGGCGACTTGAGGTCCCTGTGGATGATCTTGTGCGTGTGGAGGTAGTGCATGCCCTGGGCGATCTGCTTGGACCAGTTCACCATCAGCTGAGGGGGGATCTCCCTCCCGTCCCTCAGGACCTCGTAGAGCTGGCCAAAGGGGCAGTACTCCATCAGGATGCAGTAGCAAGGCGCTAGTGTGCAAACACCCCTGTTACAAAAAAGAATTTTGAACATTCCCAACTCATTAATACAATGTTTGTTTATTAAAGAACAAATCAGGGAGAAGGGGGCATTAGCTTATGGGTTGGGGGTGTATTAACCCGTTGCTTACGGGAACTGGGAGGGCTATGTACAAATTCTATGGGGATTTCATAATCTCGAAGGGACCGGGGAAACAGAGAGGGGGTCTTCGTCCCACCCCTAAGGACCTTGTAGGGCTGGCCAAAGGGGCAGTGCTCCATCAGGAAACAGTAGCAAGACGATTCTTTGTGGATATTTTTTTGTCTTTAAATTGATATATCATAGAAAGTAATTTTAAATAATTAAAGATATAAGTTGATTTTGTATTTGTAACATGCCTAGATATTAGTTCATATTGGGCACTATAGAAATCAAACATATTTTCATTATGATTACTATTATTAATTGTTTCCTTTCTTTGAAGTTTAAACCATCGATCCACTGAAATTATGTCACGATTAGTCATATTCTCAGTGGACCACCGATCAGCTTTTTCACAGGACTTTTGAGAAAAAAAAACTAAGATTAAAAACTTTCAAAAGCTACCTATGTGTCAATGCCTCAAAAATGATTTGGTTCATATTGATTCAAGCATAACACATCACTAAAGAAATATCGTAATCTCCGTTGACTTAACTCATTTAGGACTAGTCCCCAAAATTCTCGGGTCTAGGGTTATTGGAGAATGCGTCTTAAATATGAAATTCATACATCCCATCATCAATGGGTTATTCAGAACTGAACTACCTTCGGGGGGAAAAGTACCCATAAACAGTTCAAGCTGACATAATGTGTTCACACCACGCTCCTGACTCAAGGTTCTGAGATAACCTCTAGAGATTTACGGGATGCCTTACCTGAGCATTTATTGATTGATTGCCTACCATACAAAATTATCTACCAAGGCGTAACTATTTTTCACTTTTATTAATCTGATGATGCATTAACCCGTTCACTATGAGATTCTGAAATCTCCATAGACTTTGTACACAATCCAGTCGGTTCCCGTAGTCAAGGGGTTAATAAGGCTTCCCACTAATAATATCAATACTATGATGCGTTTTTATGTATACTGATTACTGAAGCTTAACCATTTATCACTTCTTATCTTTACCTCATGATTCATAGTTTTAACAATTTCCCAACTGTTTTTCCTTTACTCTTTGGGTGCCATGACATGTATTCAACATCCATTGATAATAATAATAATAATAATAATGATGATACAAATACATGTAATCTCGGTCATGTATACACAGCACAATCAATTCAGCACATAACATGCACCCTCTCCACTCCCTGGGGTGCATTCCAGTCAGTGCTACCATAGAGGTGCATGTACAAAAATGCTGTGTTGCTCTCTCATCCCAAGTGCTCAATACCCCTGACATCCCTGCGAGGTTTAACCTATTCTGAAATCCCTACAAACTTTGTACAGTATAGCCAACCATGTTTCAGTAGGCAAGGGGTTATTTAACAAGTACACTTCGAAATTCTGAAATCCCCATAGATTTTGTACATAGCCGACCAGGATCCGGAAGGCAAGGGATTAACATATATGGGCATCTTTGATTTAACAGGTTCACTTAAAAATTCTGAAATCCCAACAGATTTGGACATAACCGGCCAGGTTCCGGGAGGCAAGGGGTTAAAACATAATTATTGGCATCTTTGATGTGTCACAGAGTTAGGGGGTCATTAATCCATGACTTGATATGGTGAGCAAGACCTGCCATAAATCTCATTAATTTTTCATAACCCCCTCCATCGACTGCGCATCAATTTATTACCATACTGCAAAGTCAATATCCAAAGTCCCATGGGGGTAAGCTTGGGCACTGACACACTGCTTTTCAATCAGGCACGATAAAGATTGCTGCCCACTTTGGGATTTCTTATTTTTTTCCGTTTTTTTTTTTGTATTAAGGTTTTATGGAAATTCATACAAAATTCTTGATTTACTGCAAGATTGTGCTTATGAACTGAGCTTATGATTGTATAATTCAACATAAGTCTTCTCTATAAATGTTTTGCTTTTACTGCCATCTTCAAAATGTGCAAGATTCTGGGTTGATTGATTACTATTGTGAGGTAAATTTGGGGACTGACACACTGATTTTTAATCAGGTACGGTAAGGATTTCTTGTTCTTTTCTTTTTTTCATTCATTTTTTAATTGAAATTCATACATAATTCTAGATTTATTGCAAGACTGTTCTTCTTTACAAATAAATGAGCTAATGATTTTATTATTGAAATTCATACTTAATTCTAGATTTACTGCAAGACTGTGTTCTTCTTTACAAAGAACTGAGCTTATGGTTGTATCATTGACTATAAATCTTCTTCTTAAATAATGTTTTGTTTTTACTGCCATCTTTGAATATGTAATATTCTAGGTTGATTGATTACTTTTGTTCTGAGAGTTGTAAATGCAAAGATACAATGTAGCTATATATTCTGGGATGCCACTGAGCTACAAGTGGGGAGACTGAAATCTGAGTCATAATTATTGTTACTTCTGTTTTGTGTTTTGATCATTTCATTTTATTTGAGCTGCAGTGAACCATTTTATTGGCCAACTAGAGCTTCACCAAGGCTTTGGTCGGCTATTGTTCACAGTTGCATTCTATATGTATATTTTAAAAGAATAAATACCCGATTTGTATGGAAAATGATCAGATTGAGAATGAACTGAGAGTGAAATATTACATGTAGATTTTAGTTTTACTGCAGAAAAAGTCTAAACACCAATTTTAATAGGAGATAAATAAAGTTTGCAGCTAAGCAAAATGCTATGTAAATTTCTTACTTAATCAAAGTATTGAATTGAATACCAGCCCAGGTCGTGAATTCAGACGTATGCCAGAAAACAGGCAGCCCTGTGTAATACATACATGAATGAACAAAGATGACAAATTGTAAAACGATACTCACTTGATGGTGACAATGTTCTGATGCCTGAGCTTTCGTAGATGCCTGATGTCCACCTCCTTCTCGTCCCGGACTTTCTTTACGGCGACGGGCTCGGTGCGGTACCAGCCTAGAAACACGGCTCCCTGGGCCCCGCTTCCCAGCCATTGAAGATTGCGGATGTTTTCAAACGGGATCTCCCATTCATGATCTAAGAAGGGAAAAGTTACAAATGTTATCTGTTAAGTTGATATCTATTCCTGCTTTGGTAAAGAAATGAAACACATTATAAGAGATATGCAATAACATATTCATTTGTGTTTTTCAGTGGTACTCAAATCTATCAAATCTATATTACAACCACCTATACGCAAGAATTTTAAACTCAGTGCTTTATTTTACAGTAATAACCAATAGTGCATGCTTTCATTTAAGGGAAAGACAAAGAGAAAGATGACAAAACACAGAGAAATATATATGGTTAAAGGGTACCACCACCCAAAAATAATATTCTTATTAAAGAAAGTTAACATATTTAGTATTCCATTCCATCAACAAGTTCACAAAAATGTTTCCCGAAAAAGAAAAAAAAACTTGTAAAACACATCACCATTCTAAAGCATGCGTTCATGCGGTCTGAATTGCGAAGACTAATGTGTGCAGAGCGAACAAATCGCCCGGGAATCTATTGTCTACAAACGTACGCGTGAATAGCATTGGCACACTCGCAAATGGTTGGCCCGTATGGAACCAGGAAATAGTAGTGATTCCGTAAGTGGTGGAAATTTATTGCTTTGTTCATGAATTACACAACCCTTTGCAAAATGTTGGGTATCTATATGATATCACAAAACGGTACCAAAACATATAATAATGTGTTGTTCTTTGCCTGGTGGTCCCCTTTAACCTTGCATAAGGTGGATACACTGTAAGTTGAATCAAGATTCTGGTTCCGTTTCGCTTCTTTTCTATTGTTTTTTTTTTTTTTTTAATCAACAAAGGTCAAAATCTTTCTTTCCTGCGGCCCCAATGAATTCAACTTACCCGGTTTATTAACAAAAAGGGAAAATTAAAATGTGAATGGATTGTCACGTGTACATGTGACAATTAAATTCAATTAAAATTAAAATTAAATGCAGGAATTTACATTATTTATGAGTAACCACTAAAAAGGATAAAATTTATGAAATGAAACCTAAACATGAGGGTTGTACAAGTCTTATTACGTGAGCAGCATGCAAAGACGAATAATTTTTGAAAAAACGAGCTTGAGGGAAGTAAGGACAACAATGGCAAACTACGGAGACAGTCAGGCTGGATATGCTGGTAAGTGGTTAAGAGATCAAGATCGAGGCCCGCTTTGTTTAGATTAAATCTACTCCTGGGGAGTTCGAGCTGGATTGAGAGCATCACCCATTCAAAACTGGCTTGGCATATCACGCTTTCTAAAAGAACTAGTTTCACAGAGGGGAAAATAAATGGTGGTTTGGAGCTATTTTTAGTCCCTGAAATGCCCAAAAGAGCCCCAAAAGAAATGAGGGTATTCATTGTCATTGAATTTATGAATTTAAAATAAACATTTTGAGTGCTATTTTAATGCAGACAGACTTTAAAAGTAACCCCCAAAAGCGAAATTAGATTTTTTTTTTTACCCTGCAACGGCAAATGTCCATCTCTTTATTTGTACACTTTTTGACAATCATTTTTTAAGAATCTAAATGTCTGCAGATTTTAAATAAATTTCAACCGATCTAAGGTCAAACTCACCTTCATTTTGTTTTTCCTGGTTCCCCTTCCCGAACGCATTCCAAACCGGCTTCAGACACCCCCATAGCCCCTCCAGTATTCCCCTCCGTTGGATACCCCGGAAGTTGACCGTGGACTCGTTGCGCGCAAGGGACTCCACGGCGCCGCCCGTGCTGTTGTTGTTGTTGTTGAGCGTGTCGCTCTTCCGCGGGACGCTCTGCTTCGGCGTCGAGAGGTCAATCTCGTCGTCGCAGCTCTCCAGTTGTAGCAAGCTGTTGTGGTAAATAATATTAATTTTTAATAATAATAATAATAATAATAATATTTTAATATTAATGATATTGATGATTCTTATAAGGAGAACAATACTACTACTAATGAAAATGATAATAATATTGATAATACCAATTTGTTACCACTTAATCAAGTACACAGGTCTGTTAAAGGTGTTAAATATACAGGCTTGCAAGATCCAATAATGCAGAGACTATGTACAAACATGTAGTTACATCTTGTATTGATTCCTTTAACACCACATTACCATACCTGCCAACATTTGAAATTCAGAAATCTGTACCCACTGCGGGGGTCTGAAAATTTGAGGGAGAAAAACGCCCGCGTGAAATTATTCACGAGGGCTATTTTGGGGCTCACGGGGGCTCTTTTTTTTTTACATCGTTTTCACTGCTCAAGGGTCTAATAAATGATTATCATGATGTGATCTATCCGATTATGCCATGTTTGGTACGTTTCTGGCGCTTTCCGATCAGGCAAAAAGATGTTAAAAAAGATTTTTTTTTTTGTTGAAAAATCGGAATATTCCGATTTTTAAGGTCCTAAAAATTCAGAAAATCAGAATATTCCGAATAAATCAGAACAGTTGGCAGGTATGCATTACGCATGTTGGTTCTAATTTAGTATGTATCACTTTTACACAGATGACAGGTAAATTATGTACAAGATGATAATACTTTTGTATATTAGGCTGAGACACACATGGCATGAGAAGAATACATGTAAAACTGACCAGTTGGAAAAGTTTTCGTTGTCGGCACCGGGATTGGTTGTCACGGTGACGCGGGCCGGGGCATGCTGGCTCGTGATTGGTTCATCCTTTGCTGAGTAGAGTTGGTGACTCCCACAGTCTGTCACCGAAAGAGTGGCCATGCTTTGTGGACTCGGCATCGAGAGGGCAATGTCCCTCGTAACGAGTGTGCGAATGCGCCCCTCTTCTTGATTTAGGGGCGGGGGGGGTCTTCCGTCGACAGGTGCAGGACAATCAGTGCTGTTTATATTATCTCCTGGATACCACAGGGCCGAGTATGAAGATGTTTCCACTTGTTTACTTTAATCCAAGAGTTTGGTTTACTTCCGCGAATGCTTGATCACTGTATTAGACATAACAAAGAATAAAAAAGAAATTGTAAATTTATATTACAAATGTTTGACACGATGTTCAAAGCAAAGAGATTTTACAAACTGTTATGTGCACGTACATGTAAATTCACTCAGATAATATTTTGAATAACAATTTGAGATATCAAACATCACATGCTGAATACAAAAATAAACACGCTCGTGACCAGTTTTCCACGAATCAATACAAAGTGCAGATGTTCAGTAGGTATGCCAAGTATTGAATATCAGAACAAATTTCACACTGCATTTTAATACACATTTGTATATTGAAGAAAAATAAACATAATTTAATCATGGATGATGTGATATCATAATTTTCCACTTGTAATTTGCTCTCAGATATTCCACAATAAATCCAATGCCATGTACATTTAGGGAGATCCTCCTCACAGAAAAGCACACAAATAGAATGACAGGCAGCTCAACCGAAGCAAAGCATCCATCCGTGCACAATTTATTCCAATGACAATTACTCGCATTAGACAATTATTCTTCTGGTCCACGATCGCTCGGGAGGAAATGCTTGCCAGAGAAAACAGGGATGCGGGTCACGTTTTTATCACCAGTTCAACTCTGGTGTGAGTTAACGTCACAAAGCCACCCTACATGTACTGTATGTACAAGTATGTGGATATAGATTGAGTGTGCACACAAATGCCAACACTTGTGATAAGCGAGTAAGCTAAAACTGTACGAGTATAAATTAAGCACTCCATGATGATTAATGTGAGCATGATATAAGCAATAGAAATACATGTACACATAAATAATAATAATAATAATACAAATAATAATAATGTGTTATAATCATGCACACAAATAAACATGAACTAAAACATACATGTTTACACACATATAATGTATTTAACAATAAATATTAAAATATATGCACACTCACAGTCACACACAGAAACATACACAGGGACACCAGGCTGAGGGACATGTACAATGACACATGCACACACTAACAAAAACACACTCACACACAAACATGCATGTAAACACTGAAACACATCCACATACAAACATATACACACAGCCACACACAAACATACTGTACACACTAAAATATGAAAACACATGGACACATACACACATACAAACACGCACTAATACAGAACCACACACAAACATACACCCAATATCCCATAAACACACACACACACACACACACGCACACACACACACACACACACACACACACACGCATACACAAACGCACGCTCAGAGTGTGTTATTAACCTTGGATGGCCACGCAGGAGTAGGCAGGCATCTTTGCTCAAATACACAACAGAGTCGCTGGTGCACACACAGCCAAAGGCGTCACACTGCCCATCGTTGAGAACCCAATGTTGATGCAGTAAAAACCAGGCGGTATAGAATTAAACAGTGTGTATACTGTACTACAGCTGTACTTTCTACGGTACACATGCACACACACACAGAAGCTATACAGAGATGCACCGCGCCGCATCAAATCCAATCGCAAAATGCTGCTCGCGTAGCGCTGCCTCGCGGATAGTATAGTACGGCGATGCTGCTTTCAGCATCTGCCTGCATGTGTGTATTGTGAGGTGATGATGTAATGGAGCCGAAATAGCTGGCAACGCCAGAGATGGGCAGCGAGGTACTGTACATGTACTGGATGGTGTACATCAACAGCAAGTGCGCTACTGCATATATCTATACTTACTGTATGCATGTGTATGTATTCTAAATAAATGTGACGAGCTGTGTGTGAATAGCGTATCAGCGAGAGTGTGTGTGCATGAGTGTATAAATAATGTATTTGTGCGCGAGTGTGTGTGTGTGTTTGTGTACGTGATCGTTCAATGGTGTGTATGCATGCGTGTGAGTGAGTGTGTGTGTGTGCTTGTGCAGTATACAATGTCGATTTCACTAGCGTCATCTCATCATTATGATTTATAAAAATTTGTTTGCCTTCCATGAAAATCCATTTAACGACGATGCAGATAAAAAGGCCTGTGGTATTGTGGTCAATGGAGCTGACCTTTAAAAATTAAAGGCATAAATTTAGCCACACTTCTCTTAAAATCTTGATTGAGTACAAATCTAGTTCATTCGGATGTCAAGGTAATAATATTTGTATAAATGTAGTAAAAAACATTATCTGATGATACAAAAATGGAAGATTTGTATCAAAAGCACTTCATTGGTGCTTTTTACTATAATGCTACTCACCCAAAATTAGTCGCTGGTTTCTTTATATCTCACGACTTGAAAAAATCATTTATAACCAATTAAGTTCATTAAATGTTTTTTATGTTATACTTTGTAAGAGAAGGGATATAGGGGGTCACATATTCTGCCTTTCCTTATTTGTTAAACCAAATATAGTAAAATGGAAGAGGATTCATTTCATAAATTTTACATGACAGCGTAATAAATTTCCACTCATTTATTTCCACCTAATTAGTCTATCAGGTAAAACAGAAACATGTATAAAATTGTAAAAATATGAGAAGTTCTGTAATCCATGTTTTAGGTTTTTATTTTATATAAACAGAACCAAAGTATACTTATATAGTTACACAGTATGCATACTGCGATCAACACATCTGCTGCAAGAATTTTAATGTGGAAAAAAGTATGTATACGTATACACATTGTTTTTCCAATGACATATTTGGCACAGCTATTCAAAATGGGGCAAATAACCTAAATTTGATAACAGATACTGATGAAATGTTGGTGCATCTTTGTTTTCCGAATCAGACATCCATGTTTTCTAACCAAAACTTGTATGGACATGTATCTCATCATATTGGGCACTTCAAGCCACATTAAGTGAAAAATCCATACACACTGTATATTCAGAGACCTGTAGGATACTGGGAAAACGGGGGTAAATAACCTAAATCCGATACTGATTAAATGTTGGTGCCGTACTTCTCGACTACATGTGCCTCGATTCCGTGGCGCAAAGATGGTTTCGGGGCGAACAACCATCTCTCATGACCGTTTTTTTTTTTATTTGCCGACGATACCTCGATAATTGCCACTTTTCTGCACGCTGGCGCCCGTATCACCAAAATAGGATCAAAAACACCATGAGACAACCGCACGAAAACGCAGGGTAACTTACACTTACAGTAGTAAGTAGATTCATGAATTGAACATTAGAGAATTGCAAGCGACAGTGCGGCACCAAAGCCCGCAGAAACGAGACCTTTGGCGACGATAAGGGATGAGGGCTGGAGGGTTTCATTGGCAGCCGCTTGCTCCCAAGTAGCAGCAGTGGCGGCAGATGAAACCGGAGATGAGTGGGGGGCCACCTAAGCAGAGAGTTGCGCTTCCCGTTTCAAAGATGAACTGCATTTGAACTGATACATTCACTCGAGTCTCGTTGTGCTTATCTTATGGTACAGGCTTACCCCAGTGAATACACATAGTGTTTATGTAACTGTAATAACTCCAGGATTTTATGAGTTTATACTCCCTCTCCCTCTCTTCCTCTCTCCCTCTTTCTCTCCCCCTCTTTCCTATTTTCTCCCCCTCTCTCTTCCCCTCTCTCCCTCACCCTTTCCAATTCTCTTCTCCCCTCTCCCTCTCATTTCCATAACCACTTTTAGCTTTACCTTAAACTCTTTGTGTTTTCCTATATCAACCGTCTCAAATTAATAAAACAAAGCAGAGGATTTCCATGTGTTTTCACTATACAGAACACTCATCTGCTGACAACTTGTCAAAACTCAAAAGCCTTATGGATGAAAGTATATGCGTCCTTGTGACGAGAATATTCAGCATTTACATATGTTTATGTATGCACATGTGTATGCATGTACAATTGTACCTTGGTCACCGATTCTAATTTCAGGTGTGTTTTAACCTGTTAAAGACCATTTAACTTTGATAAAATATGCATTTTCCAGACACTTCAGCCCAAGTATTTTCAGGACCCATCCTAAATAGGTTAAAGTAAATTTGCATCAATTTCAGCAGTTTATCGAGAAATTTGTATTGCCCCCCCCCCCCCCCCCTCAAACAGTCTCATGGCAAGTTAATTACTTCTTCTTTTTTTTTACCAGTGAAAGATTGCTCTCACAAATGGCATCATGATCATCTTTGCACGCTCATTATACCTACAGATCTATTTTGAGCCACCTTCTGGAAGACAAATCTGACAGGTTTGAATTCCCCACTCATGCAAACAAAATAAATAAACACTTGACCTAACAATTTATTCAGGGAATATATCAAATAGAGTTGTCTACATGCCTAGCATCCAAATTTACTATGAATCTCATTCCAAGCATTTTTGCATGGCTCAATGGCTATGCCACTGACATTCCAGGGGGGTGTTTCACAAATATCCTAAGTTGAACTTAACTCTAAGTTGGACTTTAAAAGTATGGAAAGCCATTAGTTTCTTTGAATTTTATTTGTAAAAGTCCTTTTTAAAAGGCATAGAATGTTGATTCAAATCATATATATTTTCTATTAATCAAGGAGATTTCATATTCCTGATGCAACATTTATGAAAAGTCTGAAATTCTTGCTTTTTTGCTTTGAGTAGGGTTACAAATAGGCTACAAATGGCTTTCCATAATAGTTAAGTCCAACTTAGAGATAAGTTCAACTTGGGATCTTTGTGAAACACCCCCAGCACATCTTCTGTCCAGACATACCAATACAATTTGCTTCAGTCTGTCATCTTTTGAGAAGCACGTCCGTCTTCTTCCATGAAATACCATTGACAATTCAGTTTCATCCTGCCTACTTTCAAGAATGCACAGATGTGGTTATTTGTATAATAATGTACATAAATTACTCCAAAGACGAAATATTAATGATAACAAATTTACTTTAATAATAGATTTGATTTGCTTTCTCTGTTGCTCTCAAAGAAAGTTGAATACCCGCTCTCTACCCCCCCCCCCCCCCCCCCCCCCACCCCCTCTTTATCAAAGAAAGGTGAAATATAAACCCCTCTTCTGGATTTAATTAAATTAATCTATGATAAGAGAATAGAAACACCACACCCTTCCCCTCTTCCTACCCGCTATCTCTATCCCCTCCCTCCCATACTCTTTTTATTTCCTCTTACAAATATTAACAAGGAATAAATACAATATCTCCTCCCTCCCCTCCCCAAGAAAGGTGAAATATGAACTCCCTTTACTGAAAAAAAAGGCTTATAAATCTATGATATGAAATATAAGTCATCTTTTATTCCCTCTTAAAATCAGAGAACAGCAATACCACACCCCTCCCACTGATGAATAACGAATAACGGATACAAGGTTGGCTCCCTCCCTCCCCCTCTCTCAAAGAAAGGTGAAATATAAACCCCTTTTCTGAATAAGTTAATAAATCTAGGATATGAAATATGAATCGCTCTTTCCCTTTAATAATCAGAGCAAAGCAATACCCCACCCCTCCCCCTGCTCACCTCCCCTCACTCTCACTCTCCTTCCAAGACAAGTAACAAATAACAAAATACAACTACAAGGTCTTCTCCCTCCCTCCCCCTCTCACAAAGAAAGGTGAAACATAAACCCCCTCTACTGAATAAGTTAATAAATCTATGATATGAGATATGAATCGCTCTTTCCCTTTTTAATAATCAGAGAAAAGCAATACCACACCCCTCCCCCTGCTCCCCTGCTCACCTCCTCTCACTTTCACTCTCCTTCCAAGACAAGTAACAAATAACAAATACAAGGTTCTCTCCCTCCCTCCCCCTCTCTCAAAGAAAGGTGAAACATACACCCCCTCTACTGAATAAGTTAATAAATCTATGATGCGATTGCCGTTGACAGTTATGAGTATACCATCTCCTTCCGGATGTATCTACCAGCCCTGATGCTCAGGAAGCATCTATGCTAATTTCCCACTTGGTCTTCACCCATTTGGTTTACCAGCACAATCAGAATTTAGAGGCTTAGGATTAAGACTACGGATTAGGGTTAGGGTTAGATTTAGGATTAAGCAATGTAATGCTAGAAATGAACTTGCTTGCCTTGCTTGCTTGCCTTGCTTGCTTGCCAGTCGTGCAAGTAAAACAAGATTTGTTCACATTCTAGTAGCCTGAAACCTAGATATCTAGTGGTCCCCAACAAAGAAAAACATTATAAGTTCTGTTCTATTTGTTTGCCCATCTGGGCCAGTGGATATTTAGCATCAATGCATTTTGGTGGCCTAGAGCTAATTTTAATGGCAGCAGGCATGCATAATTTCAAGCACTGGGCTTGGAGGGGTCAAGTTTGGAGTTGGGGAAATTGAAGTTTTAGCCGTTCAGGCATCGAATGGTAGACAACATTATGCAAAGACTAGATGGGTGTAGACCAAGGTAACATATTAAGTGCCTCTATAACCCCTAATCCTAACCTCCTCCTGTGATGTCATCATTTCTCTGAAGATGACCAGAAGGATCGCTTCCGTGCAGCCAGCAACCGAGGCAAAACAACATCTCAGCTTACCGGTACGGTACGGTACTCATCTTGGAAAATCAGTT
This sequence comes from Echinarachnius parma, assembly GCA_037951105.1. NCBI lineage: Eukaryota > Metazoa > Echinodermata > Echinoidea > Clypeasteroida > Echinarachniidae > Echinarachnius > Echinarachnius parma. Next base: position 103,620 of record JBAMJV010006419.1, on the reverse strand, counting down.
TGATAGTACTAACCCCTGATTTATATTGGTGACCTACATCAGGGCCCTACACTAGCACTTGCCAGTTGCCCAGGGCAAGCGAAATATAAACTAAGTTTATTGTCCAGGGCAAGTAAAAATTTATGTCAGGCAAATGGCCTAGTTTGCTTGCCTGATCGAGCAACTCAAATTTCTGTTTCACTACAGTACAATGAAAGAATAAAATTCCTAAAAATTAGCTTCAGGCGACAACATTTCACTGATAATTCATTCCACTGGCCCGAATGAACAACCGAATATAACAGAATTTTTAATGTTTTATTTTTTTAATTTGGGCCACCAGATTCATTTTTCTGGCCACTTGAATCTGAAAAATCTTTTTACTTGCCTAAATTGGTCATAACTTTCACACTTGGACAAAACAGATCATTTCTAGCATTGCATTGAGTGACTGGAAAGTTACAAGTAAATGACCTACATATACTGTACATCTGTGATCTGTACCAACTTGATTGTACTGTTTTATATTTCATCATCTCAATTCATATCTGGTAGGAAAGGTCATCATGATGATGATTTATCATTTAAAACGTAATCAAAGGTCAACATATTCCAGGAATGAATGTACATTTACCTGGTAATTTACTGCATTGTAATCTGATGTTGGTTGTATACCAAGGAGTCACTAGCGATTGGTTGTACATGTATACAAGAACGTTATCATAATTAGTTCTATAAATTAATGTATGGCTGGACTCTGTCCAATATTTTGTAATGGCAATTTATGATTGTACTAATGCCAAGTTAACCTGTGATGTGAATATACTATACAGTCATCCATGTACATCCTTGCCAATAAAATAAAGTAATGTTCCATCCCCTATATAAGTAGCATAATAATGTGCAAAGCAAATTCACTGCAATGCAAATTTTTAAGGTACTCTTTTAAAAGGAAAAGCAATTATTGATTGTTAAGACTTTAAAGGGACTTAGTAACATTGCAAAAATCCTAAAAATCCATTTGGAATTCTAGCGGTTCCCTTATAGTCTCGTTTTATTTGTATTAACAATAAAAGCATGGGACAGGTTTCTTTTTTTCAAATTTCCATTTCGTTCAAAAGATATTTACGACTGAAGTGTTCGGATATGAAATTATCTATGGGACCTTTTTAGCCATGTACAAAGTAAGTGCAATGAGTAAGTGAATGTCACTTTGCATATTCGCTCATTTCTCAGCCAAATAACATCCAACTTGAAATTTTCACACATTACTTTCTCGACGTATCAGATCACACCAATACACATTTTATTAACCATGCATCACTTTTTGCACTTGTCAACAAAGTTACTAGATCCCTTTAACTGCTTTTGAACATACAAGCTAATGAAGTGTTTAACTGTTATCAATATCTTCCAAAGAAATCACAATTAAATATTAACTACACATAAATCACTTGCTTTGTATTCACAACTTCATGCATTCAAAGAAGAAAATATTGAATAAACATGTTTAAAGAAAATGTAAACCTTTTCAATTTAAAAATACTACAAGTTTAAATCACTTACATCTCTCCCTGAAAATCCAAGAGCATAAGTTCCTTGAGTCTTTCCCTCACAAAGAATGCAACCAAAGTGAGTCTTGGTACCACATCACGTGGCTAACTTCACACAATCCATTTCAGACTTCTGGCAATGTGCCAATTGTATCTATCGCATATCGGCCGACAGGTCAATTGTCCAATCAAAAACCATAATCCAAACCTAATTTACATAAGTCAATATAATTTGCATAATTAACATACTGGACTAGTTAAAAAGGGGGTCCTGGCACTCTCCTTGTCCATCAACACAAAACCACAAGCAGCTAAAAATAGGGGCTCAACAGGCCTAGTTGATTATTACAAAAACAAAGTTCAACAAAACACATTCACCAATTAATGAAAAGAAAGATTACCCAATCGAAAGCCTTGAGGAGAAAAAAAATTAGTGTCAACAAAGTACAACAAAAGTACTTTGGCGGGCAAACTTGCTTGTTTTTTTTTCTTACCTCCTTAGCTTAAACATTGACATAAGGTAAAAATTAACTTTGTTGTGTGTTAGTACTAGGGTGATGACCTCATCGAGTGTTAGGGTATCCCCCCTCACATCGATTACCTCATTGAAAGAACTGACCAATCACATCAAGCATGCAAATTGTGGGCGGAGCCTGGCCATGCTCCAGGGGCATGTCTTCAAGGTGATTGGTCAGTTGGCCCTCACAAGGTTTGTGGTACCAAGAAGTATCAACTTCATTCAACCAATCACATCAGACCCCCTCTCTTTTTTCACTTCTCTCATCTTCTTTGTTTTTGTTTTATTCTCTTTTCCTTTTGTGTTGACTTTAATATGATACATCCCATCATTTGTATTTCTCCTGAAATGTTTTTTGACAGTGTTTATCTAGTTGCTGTGCAAACAAGGAAAATATTATACTGATCCTGAAAATAATCATACAAAGCAATGTTTGCTAAAACTGTAGAACAACTTATATTTAACTAGTTCCCTCTTGGATGTTCAAATTCCTACAGAGTTCATACATGGTTTGCATAGGTTCTTGCAGATAAAATGTTAAACTAGATGAAACTCTGCACTGCATATATTGTGTTTTGTTGTCGAATTGAATAGGAGTTTTATGACAAAAGAAACCACAGTCTTGTCTGGGCAAGTATTGCACAATCAATACAACAAAACGAGAGGGACTTTTTTTCAACAGATCTATATTCTGCACTAAGTAATCTAAATATATTTGTGGAAAAAGTCCATGTGTTCACTATCTTTGCAATAACAAAAACAGTAAAAGATTTAAGGAAATGATAACATTATCAAAGTTACAATAACACCATATTAGGCAACATGAAAAGCACATTAGTATTCTTATTTTTTAAATTGCATAATTCTGACTTGGTGGAAAAGGGAATTAGACAATGAATATTGAGTAACTGAGCCCTTAAGAATTTCCGGCCTGCGAGTAATTTACAAGAACAAAACTAATACATAGCAAAAATATTTTCTATGTATTTTATGCATACACACACATTAAATATAATTATAAAGATAAACACAGGCACTGCCTAATTTGCTAAAAACTAAAAGCACACTTGTGTACATTTATAAATGTACACATCATTGAATCTTATTCAAAGATGCAATAAAAAAAAATTACAAAAAACGGGAAGCGTAATAAATGAACTTCATCATAGATTGAGAATATAATGGCTGTGCATGTAGCCAATTAGAATCATAAACAGGTGTCAGTGATTTGATACACATGTATGTGTATTATGGCGCTAGGCAACTAATGCTGTTAGTATGCAGGGAACACCCTGGGATAATGCATTGTGGTTTATATACACTGGTGACTCACCAAGGTGGAATGTGAGTGGAATTTGAACTTGTTAGATTTCTATAGCAGTGGCTGGAAAGTACTGCAGAATAATTATAGCGAAAAACCTGCGTTCACATTTGTATGCTCTGCATTAATTCAGAATATGATCATACACATGTGTATACTCTGCATTAATTCAGAATATTATCATACACATGTGTATGCTCTGCATTAATTCAGAATATTATCATACAAGTAGTGACATACAGAAAGTCAATGTGTTGCATCATATGTGAACACATAAATGTAGAAAAATTGTGTTCGCACAGATATCTGACCCAGATTCTTTGGTACCTGCTCTAGTAACCACCTGTACATAAAGAAAACCTGCTAACAGAGACTGCTTCCAGTTCCGTGTTTCCATTCTGTACCTGTTCGACCTTTATAGACAGGGCTGACTTTACCATTTGACAATTGATGACAAAAAATACTTTAGACCACAAAATGCCATAAAAGAGCCCCCCCCCCCCCCCCCAAAAAAAAAAAAAACCCAAAACAAACAACAACAAAACAAAACACAAAACAAAAACAGAGCCCTATAAATTAGCAGAGTTCACTGCAAAGCACATTTTAACTACACAGGCAAGCTTGAAAAATTAAATTGTTCAATAAATTAAAACAAATTCCCTGCCATTTGATGAAGAAGCGCACAGTGTAGAATGGTTTGACAAGAGGTAGGTATAAACCCAATTTTCCCTGGGATGACCCTGATAGTGTTGACACAAGGTTAGTGATGAATTTCCAACAACGCAGACTTCAATGGTTGTGTTTATTGAAAGCAGATTTAAACTCCCAGGAATGTAAAGAAATACCAGAAATAGTCAGGATACTTTTAATGAACAATGTTTATGTCAAATATGAAGGGTTCATTGATGGTGTAAATTTGATATTATTGAAAGCATATTTATTTTCCAACTGGGAGGAAATTTGATTAGTCAAAAGCTATTTATTTTTATATCTGCACCACCTAGGGTTCAGTAAATGTAACATGACACACAACTGAAACTATACACACCAACAAAACCTGTTGAAAGTTATTTCCTCAAAATTTGTTGAATTTTGATGACTGCAGCATTTCATAGTAATGCACTTTATTCTTTGTCAAATTGTAAGTTACAGTTATTAGATTGAATAATGTATATTTGGTCTATATTGGGCAAGTATAATAAAGAATAACAAAACAAAGTATTGATGGCCAAAAAGAATGTTCAGAGTGCTAAGTCATTGTATGTACATGTAAGCCTGAAACATACTGTATACTGTAATGAAATGTACAAATTTCCCCTTATTTTTAATGACCTAGCAATCTAGCATAATTACCATTCTAGATAAATATTTCCATACTAATATGAGCAGAGTATCATGCGATATATAGAGAACACACCCAAAATGTAAACACTGTTTAACTCTAAGGTGGTCAGGTGCGAAATTTATGTAATTGGCATGTTACCAATTTTTTTCTGTGCAAGACTCTAGTTGTATCTATGAGGTATTGGTTGTTTGTATGTAGTGTCTTATGAAAGGTTTATAATACAGCTCTGGAGTAATGTAATGCATTGCTTAAAAACAATTATGAAATAGTTGGCAAATTCGCATCACCATATATACTACAAGACTTACTCTAAAGAAAAGCTCCAAGTAACTTAGTATTGAACAAATCAAATATGACTAGAAGTATAAAGATCCCCATTGTCACACACAACACGATATTAATACAATTCTACACTCTTTGGTAATGATAATCACACACAAAAACATGGTATGTATACACAATATGGAACAAGGATAACTACTGTAAAAGAGCTATTTAAAAAGTAATTAATCCCTGGCGCAAACACCATTATAATGACAAAATCTGTATTTTATGAGGAGACGCAGATATAGGGAGTCAAGGGAGTCCCAAGATGAGACTTGCAGCATTGCCAATTTGCAATTAACATCTTATTCTTAGCCGCGCACGTATGGCCCCTGGTGTGAAGAGTTAATCAATTTCTCTCGGCTCAGCGGATAAAGAGAGCCCTGAGATGCAAAGACCGCAAATCGCAAGACCGCATAATGAGCTATCTACTTGAAATTATCAATTTACAATTATGGGGTGAGTTTTCATTCTCATCTTATTCATGATAAAGGGAGTGAAAAGGGTGAATATGAACTGATGAATATAAGACACAACATTTAATTCTAATTTGTATATAAACCATATAAGGAGAAGACCACAAGACTACTATGACAATGCTCAAAATTAGCATAGGCCCGCTAGCCCGGGCCCACTAAAAATTAACTCTGGGCCACCAAATTTTATTGATCCTAAGTTTTACTGGCCCGTTCGGGCAACAAAATTTAACAGAATTTGTTATGATTTTCTTTGTTTGGGGCCACCAGATTTAGGTTTTGGGCCACTCAAAGTTGAACAATCTTGTTTTTACATGCCCGACTGGGCCACAAGGCAAAAAGGTTAATTTCTAGCATTGACTATGAAGAGCTATCTACATACAAATTATCAATATAGAGGATATAGATTTTTAAATAGCACACATGTAGAGTGATTTTTTTTAAAATATGATATTAAATACAAGTAAGTTGTTATAATTTATGACTAAATCTCAAACCACCTGGAGAAAACTGCAACAATCAATTAAATACAACTTTCAGAAAAAAATTAGAAACTACAACAAAAGTTCTAATTACCAATATGTATGGATGATGATAATGATCCACATCATTTGAATGGCGTCATTCATCTGTTTAAAACATATTTGTGGTGTGTTAAAATCCCATAGAGGTACCATATGGCTACAAAACATCCGACTAGTGTGACGTAGTAGTGTACAATGCACTGTGGGCCATTTATCAAATTATCCACATTTGGAAATCAATACAGCACAAGAAAATAAAACAACTGTAGATTGATGAATCACACTCTATCCTATGAAATACAAACTAACACAATATCTCTTCAACCCAGATATCTATACATGTAGCAAAATGTCATAGTGCAGCTTCAATTACCGATCCAATATCGGAAATATGGATCCATGTAGCTCGCAAATGACCATCCCTCTCCCACCAAAATGACAAATGCGGATATAAAATACCAATCAATTCTATATTGGTGGAGAGCGCATGTATCATAGATGGAACCTACAAGTATATTTTCATCAAAAGACAATGCTAGAAATAAACATTTGTTTTTCTTTCTACGCAGCTGGGCAAGTAAATTCAACATTTCTCAAATTTTGGTAGCCCCAAACATTAAAGGGATCTAGTAACTTTGTTGACATGTGCAAAAAGTGATGAATGGTTGATGCAATGTATATTGTTGTTATCTCATACATGTATTGTGTGAAAAATTTCAAGTCAAATGGACATTGTATGGCCAAGTAATGAGCGAAAATGCAAAGTGATATTCATTAACTCACTGCACTCACTTTGTACACAGAAGAAAAACTCGCCCGGAGTTTTTCTTATCTGAATACTTCAATCATACATATCTTTGTAACGAAAGGGAAATTTGAAAAACCGAAACCTGTCCCGTGATTTTATTGTTAATACGAATACAACAAGGTATAAGGGAACCGCTAGAATTAGAATTTTATTTTGAGGATTTGGACAATGTTACTAAGTCCCTTTAACGTTGTGGCCCAAAACAAAGACAAACACGAGAAAATCTGTTTTTTAATTTTTATATTGTTGCCAATTAAGGTAAGTATAATTTTGATTGATCAAATCAATATCTATGGTAGCCCAAACTCCAAAGCTTATTTTTAGTGGCCCCAGGGCAGTGGTCCAGTGATAACTTGAAGCCCTGCTAAAGAGGAAGCAGCAATGTGATTCTAGCATCAATCTCTCCTCAAATACAATTATTTGTATCACACAAAATCCTATCTTTTAAAGGGATCTAGTAACTTTGGTGACATGTGCAAAAAGTGTTGAATGGTTGATGCAATGTATATATTGTTATTATCTCATATGTCCACAGGGTATTGTGTGAAAATTTCAAGTCAAATGGACATTGCATGGCCAAGTAATGAGCGAAAATGCAAAGTGATAGTCACTAACTCACTGCACTCACTTTGTACACAGTAAGAAAAACTCCACCAGAGTTTTTCTTATCTGAATACTTTGATCGTACATATCTTTGTAACGAAAGGGAAATTTGAAAAACCGAAACCTGTCCCATGATTTTATTGGAAATACGAATACAAGGTATGAGGGAACAACTAGAATTAAAAATTTTATTTTGAGGATTTGGACAATGTTACGAAGTCCCTTTAATATGTGAGCATACATGGGAAGTGGATGTCTCCATGTCACTTCCATTTACTGTGGATCTAGTAAGACTGTACAAAATTCACGGAATTGACTTTAGATACTTAGAAAGCAGTTATTAATTACAAACAGTTCTAAGCATGGAACAGGTTAAAATTTTCTGAATTTCGCTTCCATTATGAAGATAATTATGATTGAAGAGATGTGTGTACAAAGTTAGTGCAATATGTTATAAAATAACAATTTGAATTTTCGCTCATTACTCGCTTACTCCGTCATATGAGATTCATTTTCCATAGAATGTTCACACATCACTCAGTGGACATATCAGATTACAGAAATACACATTTTATCAACCCTTCTCCATTTTTTTGTACAATGTATGTCAACAAAGTTACTAGATCCCTTTAACTGTGGATGTCAAAACAAGTTGATACTTGGAGATGGACCAAGTGTGGGTCATCAAAACAACATATATTTAGCGTTACACCCTAAGCCCAGATTTTTGGTGTTCAAATTGGCAACTTTGCGGCAAAGTCACTTCATATTTGTCTTAAATTGTAATTATTAAACATTTTCCACCTATTTTTATGTCATTTAAAGGCAGACAAAAATTAGGAGTTGCCAATTTGTAGAGGAAAATAATGATCAATTTGTCCTTTAAATAGCTCTCGTCCTTGATGGGTTAATAGATCCCTGTGGATGCCAAAACAAGTTGATACTTGGAGATGGACCAAGCAAGTGTGGGTCATCAAAACAACATATATATTTAGAGTTACACCCTAAACCCCTCTCAAACAAAAGAGGAAAATGACTCTTCCAATCCAATGAATTATTGATTGGGGTTTGGGTCTAGTGAACAAGGGGTTAATTACAGTATGTATAAAACGGAGGTGGGGGGGGGGGGGGGTAAATAGCAGCTGCACTGATGCAAGGTGAAATTACATTATAATAATATCTATAGAGATATTATTATGCACCAATTTCATCGTTTCCAGAATGCCTGTAAATTAAACATAGACCTGTGCCTAATGTAATACATTACAGAAACAGAACATACGTGTATAAATACATTGTCTATGGGAGACTGATTGGTCCTGTATTATCTATATGGGGGTAACAAAATCCAGTAGGGAACAGGTTAACTTGTTGAAAGAACCAATATACAATGTACATTCTTGTTGTTCATATCTGTATCATTACACATATATATTTATAACAATTTTATTCTGAAATACTTTATGGATGAGTATTATTTAAATGCTTGAAGTAAAAAACAAACAGGCTAAGCAAGCCTATATACTTGTTATCATGTTATCATGATGATTAATTATTCAATCAATAAAATCCTCAACTTAAAGCTGTTTTGCCCAGAAAAACCACAAAACTTCAGAAGCAGCTCGACTGCACAGAAAAATCAATTAAAGAAGTAGACAGGGATTCTTAAAGGGAGAGATCCACTTTTGCAAGCCAAAATTCAAAAGTTGCGAGGTTATTGTCTTATATGAAAGGAAATGTCATTTAATAGCATGCCTGAAAAAATTAGGGCTTGAAATCTCTTTTTCGTGGAGTTATAGACCTAAAACTGAATAAACTGAGGGACGTCGGTTAATTATGTACATACGTATTTTTGGCCGGTGAGTAAGTTCGTACATAGATTTCACGGAGTGCCAGATCGGTATGCAATGACCCCTACGTGACCCCCGCTAGCTACGTGAGCCGCGCATAAGTACTAATGTGTGAGCGTTTACCAAGCAAAATACCCAAACTTCGCTTAAACTGACTACATGTAATTATATATTCTTTCTTTTTGAGATCTTTTTCCGTGACATACGTTAACAAATGTCGGCTTCACAATACCTTTACGAGAATTAGTACTATATTGTTGTAATATTATGCTAAATCAGTTGAACTCCTTTATTGACCGATATATGTTTAAATGGAGGGACGCATTCGTTTTTCATTCGTAGAATCCAAATTAGAGGGCTGTTCGCTCTGATTTTTTTTTTGCGTGTTACATTGATCCCCATCCGTCAACTGAAAGCTGTTCAGACGTTTTGTAAAAGTGGATCTGTCCCTTTAAAGTGGCTTAATGACAACTAATCTAGAAGATATGTCTACTACCCTTTTCATATTATGGTTTAAAAAGGAAACTTATTTGGAAGTGGTTTACATACAGTACTTAGCTACTAAGGGAAAGGGGCTTCGGGGAAAGCTTCAGATCCCCCAAATTTCATTGATGCTAAATTCCACTAGCCTGAATGGGCTTTCTTTGTTTGGGCCACCAGAATTAGACAAATCTTGTTTTTACTTGCCTGATTGAACACAGTTGAAAGTCTCCCGGGGAGACTTTCAAATTCAAACATTTCTATCATAAATATCTTTATAACGAAAGAGAAATTTGGAAAACAGAAAACCTGTTCCACACATCTATTGGTAACTTGAAAACAACAAGGAATGTGAGAACCGCTTGAGTTCTAAGTATCAACAGTTTTGTTGATTTTGACAATATTACTAGATCTCCCTTTAAAATGTCTTGTTCTAGATGTGAAAAGAGCGACATCGTCTTCGATGTGTATTCCATAGCGTCTTCTTGGTGACATAAAGACTGAAGGAGAACAAATGTGGTTTTAAAGAGTAAAAGCTTGGTGGTCGCAAACAAGTTGTTGACAATATTGAATAATTGTTGTGTGTGTGTGTTTGTGTGTTGTTTGTCTCGTGGGGATACACAGATCTGCAGATGTTCCCCAGGGATATACGATTTAGTTTGAGATGAGAGCTGAAAATATCTTCATGTTTTGAGCTTTTAACAATACAGTCAAACCTGTCTTAGTGGCCACCTGTCTATATATATAGCACTAGTAGTCAACATGTCTGTATTTGCCACCAAGAGTGATCTCTCTCAGAAGTAAGCAATGTTACATACAGATATCACCTGTCTACAATGGCCAATGTTAATTTTTCCCTGGGTGGTCACTATACACAGGTTGACTGTTGAACACATTTTTCTATCTGTGCTAATTGTGAGCACTGTTTTAACAATGAAACATTCTATTCAAGAATCAACAATGCTGCTTTGCATGCATGATCCTACTTAATCACAAAAGAATTCATAAATTATATAATCCCTACTATTAGAACTGCTTCCGTAGAAATCTATAGCATGCAAATTAACATGGGTACCTAACAAAACAGAATATTTCCTACGTTAAAATTGTGTGCACAATGTCGAGGCTACATCACTTCCCACATTTGGCGTCCCGATGTAAAGTGGTAAACGTGCCACTTCATTCCCCCATAGCCTCCGGGGGTATTCTCTTGCATGTCCGGATAAAACATACTCTCGCCGCCTTCGAAGCAGCGCATAAATTTGGGGGGCCTACTCGTAAAAAACTCAAACTTGTTAGAGGCCACGGTTTGTGCATAGAATACAATTATGTAGATTTGCTCGAGATTGTTCCATGGATGTATGTATGGTGGACAGTCTTTTTTAGTTAGGACTTATTTAATTTATGTGGCAAAGCTTCCACATGAAACAGTTGGTCTTTAAAACATGTATTTGGTGCTAGAACAGCTTTTTGCTATCACAATTTGTGAAAATTATTATTTTCTTTGTGTAGCTTTCTAATGAAACAAATATTAGCAAGCACTTGTAAAGCGCCATCTTTCTAGGTAATCTATAACAATTTAAGGTGCATAACAAAAGAAAGAAAATAGGAGGGAAAGTGTTATTTACTCAAACATAAAATCAAACATAAGTACCAATATAACTACCGTATTTGTCGGTGTATTAACCGCTCCGGTGTATTAACCGCACCCCCTAAAAAAAAAATTTTTTAAATAAATAAATTAAACAAAAGTGAGGTTAAAAAAGTAAGGTTAATACGGTCGTGTATTAACCGCACCCCCTTTTTTTTTTTTTTTTTTTTTTGAAAAAAGGTGCGGTTAATACACCAGCAAATACGGTAACATAATTTCCATCAGCAATTTCAGACCCTTTTTTCTACCAAATATCAAATGCAAAATGTCCAATGCAAAATACCATCCAAGAAGGAAAAGGAATCCAGATAAATTGATTTATCTTTTTTTTGCAGTCATCTATAAAGTGTAAACAATGCATACGTGCTGACAGCTCACATCAATACTCCATAAAGGCCATTGTGTATTGGTGGCTGTGTGTGGTTTGGCGACCACCTACATGACACAGGTGCAGTACAAATAATTGTGGTTTGGTTCCAATTCACAATTAATTTATTAAATACAAATAATCCCCACTAATCAGACACAAAATTATTTTTTTTCGCTAACTGCACATCTTTAAACAAAGGAACAAAAAAATGCAAAGATAGTTGCCTACATGCATGCCCCATGATCTACACACATCATGTACACGTACATAGAACAAACCTAATACTACAATATTTCATAAAATCAATCATTTAAAATTATGAACATTTCAATCCTAAATATATTTTTAATGAAAGGCAAAAATGTTTGTATTAGTAATACGAATACAACAATATTTGAAAGAACCACAAGTAAGTTTTGTGGATTTGGAAAATGTTACTACATCCCTTTAAAAAAACCTTTCTCAACCTCTGATATGATGTACAATGTGGTTCAATTTCATCACGCAAGCTGTGAGTGTCAGAGTGAGCGCTCATAAATTACTGCAAATCTCTAGAGACATTTCTGCAGCCCCGATTCCACTAATGAAAATTTAGGGCTTATTTATGCTCTGGGCTACTTTGTTGTATATATTGATTTTATACACAGGACGATGCGGAACAAAGAAAGCCAAATCATCAAAATCCAAGTGATGGTTACATATCGGGCAATTTAAATTCATTGTAAGTTACTGAAAATCTCTTGAGAGCCTTCTGGAGCCCTGATTCCAATAGCTTCTGCTCTGGGCTACATATACAGGACAACACAGAACAAAGACAATCAAATCACCAAAATGCAAGTGATGGTTACGCTAGGGCCTGACACTAGCACTTGCCCCGATTGATATCGGGCAAGTAAAATTCACCATAAGTTACTGCAAATCTCTAAAGCCCCGATTCCTCTAATGAAAATGTAGAGCAAATGCTCTGGGCTAATACACAGGGCTGGGACAACATCTACGTAACAAAGAAAATCAATCCATCAAATACACGGATAAATTAGGCTAAGTACGGCATATAAAGAAAACTATCTTTCAAATAAGTTTCACTGATCTACAATACTGTCTACTGGTAAGCCAAGGGCAAAGAACAAAGACAATCACTTATTAATGCAAATTTGTGATGAGTTACACAGATACCAGGCTATTCACAGGCACAGCAATACATAAGGAAAATCAATCTATCATTCAACAAAAGTGATAGGTTTTAGAAATTTTGGGAAGACTATAATGAGGAGATGTATTAATGAGAATACGTATACGGCAACTTCTGTAATCATCTAAAAAGCAATAATGGCTCAAATCCCAAATATTGCATTTATTTTTTAAAAGGAAGAAATGCATTGTGTACATTTATTCAATTGACGACGCACCAAAATACATCCTTGTCATTAATTAAATAATTTTGTAAAAATATTTCACCACATAAATCTGATTTTAAATGTACAGACCTGCAAGTCTGGTTTCTTTGTACTTCGAAATTATATTTTTAAAATTGATTTTATCAGATGTGTCTATTGGTATGCAAGTGCAAAAAAAATTGATTGTAAGCAGAATAAACAGTAAATTAAAAAAAATAAAAAAGCACATAAACATGCCACAAAAGTACATAAATGATGATATATAATCACCCGTTTAATAATCATGCAATTTTCCCCAGAGGGTGGTAATTTTATACCACACATTCTGTATCTAGACACGCCATGTAATGCACACTCATGCAAACTAACCCACATACAGTACATCTCCCGTATTGAAGAAATTATCTGTAATCGCAAACCAGATTCAGTGTCTGACGTAAATTCCCGAGCAGAAATATAATCCGTTAAATTGCTCCGAAGCACACAAGATCCCGCCATGCTGCAGGCATACATACATGTACAAAATATTGCATGGTAAAACTGCTTAAAAAACATTGCTTGGTTGCACCCCTGAAAGGGTCGCGATTGGAAAAGCGTTTAATCCAGTTACCGCGGTATTGGCGCCTTGATTGAATTATAATTCGGGCTGAATATGGCGAGCTACAGTAAATCCATTTCACGGTGGCAAGCACTACATGGTTGCACATTTTATTCAAGGTCTACATGTTGTCATGTTGTTTAAATAGCAGTGAGGAAATAACAAGGGGGCTTAACAATTTTCTGATTAAACAGTCTTTTACTGAATTTTACTGAGAAGTATAATTAGTGTTATTTGCATCAAATAAAATTTAAATTATTTTAAAAGAATGTTGAAATAAGCAGATGTTTTTAAAAGTAAGCAAAGTTTATATTCATTTTACTTGAAAAATGTTCTGTTCATCAGAAGAAATATTTGTACACATTCGTCAAATGGCATTTCCCAACAGTATCATAAACAAAAATGGCACAATATTTTTGTTTTTTAATGCATTTTAAAAACAAGTTAATAACCCATCACTGGGTCATAAAATCTAAGTTTGTAATCCGAAAGCTCATTATTATCGTGAGTCAGGCTCGCTGATGTAATCCTCACTCCAAATAAAATACAAATCTAAAAAGAGAAACAGCAACAACAACAAATGGCCGCCATTATCGCTTAATTGGTCTAATCAACTGGTCTTAATGAGCCTATTCTAAAACGACTGCTGTATCAGAATGTTGAGCAGTAAGGATTCTTAAGTTCTTTCCCCTAGTTTTTTTCCCCCGCTGTTACCTTCCCCTAATGGCAGAAAAACAGCGCTAAGAAACACAAGTTAACTTTCGCCGGATTACTTTGTCGATGTATGATTCATCTCTGACAGGAGAAGTAGGTACTAGCTTCTTCTCAGCGGCCGACCGACGAGAGTTTCATTTTTGTCTTCTCCTTTATCCGTTTAAAGCGATCCGCTAATGTTGTCAAATTAAACCAAACTCGGTTGAAGCTTTCACATTTTTTCATGTACCTTGTTTGGCTTATCATGGTTTTCGATTGTTCAAATGTCTCCCTAATTATAGACATGTATATTTATAATTGAATTAAAAGCATTTAGGAAAACTTTTTAATGACAGTAATAATCAATGGGCAGTAGCTTTGTATTAATCTGACATGAACTTCACATTTTTTCACTAGGTAAACAGTGTTCTTTTTCAATGAAACTACAGCACATCAGTCATTTAGAAGAATCTCACAATGATATTGGTATATGATTGAAGTTTCAAATATCACTAAAGTTGGGAAAAAAAACCTTATGAAGTTTATGGATCACTTTAAGATTGGGTTCTAAATGTCACGGGAGAGATGACATATGCACATGCTGAGCCATTTTCTCTTATCAGCCCCACTGGATGTCACTTTTGCTTTGTAAACTTGCCCGTAATAAATGCGGATAAAAGGGAATTAACTTATTACCGCCCCATGCATGGTGGGGTGAGTCAGAATAAAGCAGTTTATCTTTTTAAACCGGTTTAAAAAGGCAATTTGATTTTGGTAGTTCGTATTGCATAACACACAATTATTCCAAGATATCTTCAGCACAGACCTTGATGGTTTAAAGCAAGCCTCCACACCAACTTTGGGGCCATCTACAAAGTATGTACGCAATTTTTGGTCCGAAATTAACCACCCCCCCCCCCCCCCCCCCCCACCCCCTGTATGCACTTTTTATACACGTGGTTGAAGGGAGCGTACGCATCAGCTTTAACCCCCCTCCCCTCTGCGTACATACTTTGTAGATGGCCCCTTTCTTCTCTACTGGGCTGTTTGGGCAAATCAAATCATGAATTCTCATATATTACTTACAAGTTAATACTTGCCCAAATAGAACATTTACTTGCCTGCTTACTTCTAGATGAGAAATGCACATAAGGAATTACATTTTGTTCAAAATTTGTACAAATGTTAGTACTCTTATCGGGTGATCAAACTAGATGATTTATGACATTTTACTTGCCCGCCATTAATTTTCACTTGCCCTGGCAATTGGGCAAGTAAGTCGAGCCCTGGTTAAAGGGCTTTTTAGCGGTTTGAACTAGAATATAAATCAGAAAACTCTAAAATGGTTCAATGATGACATAATATGGAAAGATATGGCAGCTCATAGATATTTTCTGGTGTGAATTTCACTTTATAATCTTCATTCCTTGACGAACAAGGGCAATTTTTAAAGTGCCATGCTTAATTAAGAGCTGGCAGTGCATAATTCAATGCATCTTAAATTAACAGGAGAGGCAACATTTCGGTGAAAATTTGAGACTATTCAAGCGACTATAAATCCAGGAATAGCTCTTTAATACCATGCCTACTAATAAAAAAAAACACATTCATATCTAAAGAAGATGAACATGGGTTTGTTTATGCACAAACATCGGCATGTTGACAGACAAAATATTGCTGACAACATTTTCAATTTAATTTTCAAAAATGGTGCTCACAATTATAAGAGAACCAGGTGGACCATGTATTAGCTGGCCAAGATTATAATGTTATTGTTATCACATGTGCATTCTCCATCTATGACCACAGCCAGAGTACATAATTAGGGAGCAGTTCTGAATGGGTTAATACACAAACATCAGCATGTTGACAGACAAAATATCGCCGACAACATTTTCAATTTAGTTTTCAAAAATGGTGCTCACAATTATAAGAGAACCAGGTCCAGGTGGGTCATGTTATTGTTATCACATGCATTCTCCATCTATGACCACAGCCAGAGTACATTAGGGAGTAGTCCTGAATGGGTTAAAATGTACAAACATCAGCATGTTGACAGACAAAATATTGCTGACAACATTTTAAATTTAATTTTCAATAAATTAACCAGGTGAACCATATTAACTCGTCCAAGACTATCATGATATTGTTATAACATGCATTCTCCATAGACCACAGCCAGAGTATATTAGGGAGTAGTCCTGAATGGGTTTTAAACACATAAAAGATGATTTGATTTTGGTGTAACATGCATTCTCTATAATTGACCATAACCCTAGTATCTCCCTGAATGACATAAGTTTGGTTAAATACATTTGTAAACCCCTTGAATAAGCAATTTTAGTAAATTATTTAAGCATTCTAGTTCTACATAAATATATACAGCCAGAATATGTTTGGGACCGGTCCTTAAAGGGTTAACTTGAAGGGAAATTCTATATCTAGGGGATCCACTCAAGCCTGGGTAATGTACAACACGATCTTTAGTGTAACAAAAATGCAGAACGTTGAACAAAAATAATTACATGAGATGAGGAGAAGAAAACAAGAGAATTTCTTATTCCTTTCTTCCCCTTCTTGAATTTTGCGAGTTTTTTCTGTCGCATCTACTTGAATGGTACATAATGTGTAAGTTCAAATTTTTCAGACAAGTTTACCAATAATTTATAAAGAAAATGCAAGGCAATAAATCAGGTGCAGCCATGGTAATACACATGTGTAATGGAAAATGATGGTATCTAAAAGGTGAATTTTAGAGGTGAAATATTGGTAGTCCAGGGCCTACGGTTGTTGCAGAAAGAGATACAATTAACTGTGAGTCAGGAAATTTGAGCATTTCAACCAATCAGATTTGCTCATTTAGAGTTCACATGATCTGACTTACAATTAATTATAACTTACAATCGATTGTATCTCTTTCTGCAACAGGGCCCAGGTGTATACATTTGTGCTGCGGTTAATACAAAAGTTTTGGTGAAAACTATCAAGGTATGTGATAATCCAAAAAATATAATACTCATGTTGTTACATTCGACAATAAAGTTATCTAATTTATGCCTTTAATGCTCCTTCACTTCACTCCAGATCTACATTTTCACACCTGTGATTTCAATCTACAATGCCAACACAGTTAGCTATGACCGTGAACTGATTAGCCTGCAAAGGTCCCGGAAGTCATCCCCTACACACATACCACTACCACTAATAACGTTAACCTGTCCTGTTTCCTGCTTGACTAAGCCATTCCCATCTTAGACTTAGAACTACATGTACTAGCAATACAGGACCCATCACGTTCTTCTAGTCAATGGGTTAACTCGTTCTTGCACTAGATACATCTTCCTCTTCAACATCTCTGTCCATCTGTCCTTTGCCAGATCTTCTTTGCTACATGTATCTCTCCCCCTTAATCCTTTTCTCTCTCACCCTCCCTCTCACTCAGACACATCTTCTTGGCTGCCCTTTCATCCTCCCGCCTGTTCTTCTTCGCTCTCTCTCCTCCTTTCTCTTTCTCCTCATCTCTTTAACTTACAATATCCCCATCTTCCCCCATCTCTCTCCCACCCTCCTTTTCTCTCAATCTCTATCTAACCATCCATTTCTAGGCCTCTCCTTTTATAAATTTCCTTCTCTGTATGAACATAGACTGCACAACATTCATTTTCCTCATCTGTCCACTTCTCCTTCTTTGTCCTTCTTTCTCCCTCCAACTCTATCTTTCTTTCCCTAACTATCTATCTCTCCCTAGGCCTAACTATCTCTCCCTAACTATCTATCTCTCCAACTCTACCGTTCTCTCCCTAACTTAATCTATCTCTCTCTCATTTACTAAGTAGTACTTGCTCACCTAGTTCTCTGCAGTGACGTCAGTAAAGACTGCTGAAGTTGTCCACTAGAGTTACACAAGCGACTTTATTATCACCTAGAGAGCAAAGTCTACATCCACTACTGTAGTTGTATGGACTACACATATGGTAGCTTAAATGGATCTGCTACGTACGATGTACACATGAGTGTAGAAAATAGATATTGACAGATTTCATAGTTCATAATAATTTCAATTTCTCGTGCCCTCTCGTTGATGGATATCAGTAAGAAACGTTAATGGGTCATTTTGGGGTTTAGGGCCATACAACTGTACAGTGTATGTCACAACACAGCTTTATTCATCAAAACTTACACTTAATTTACACAAACACTTGACTGATAGCCCACGGCAAGTACAAATTAATGTCGGGCAAGTAACATTTTATAAATGGTCTAGTTTGGTTGCCCGATCGGGCAATTAACAATTCTGTTAACTACGAGGGGGAAATGTAATTTATACGTGCAAATCTCATCTAGAAGTGTAGTGGGCAAGTAAAATTTGTAAATTGTATATTTTACTTGCCCAAAAAAGCCAGTAGAGAAACTAAGTTAGTGTGGAGGCTTGCAATCATACAATAATATAATTAAGAATCAATAATCTAGGTCTGATGTGGTTTAATGGCCAACACATCAATTAAATCCACAACCAAACAATGAAATATGAAGCATGACACACACTGGTGTGTAAACTGTAAATAAGAATTGGATCCTTTCTGCGGTTTAGGTTTACCATGACATTTTAAAGGGATCTAGGTTTACCCGGAAGTCGGCAAGGCAATGTAAAAGAAAAGAATTAGATGATTGAGCAATTCATCTCTATTACATCTCCTCCAGATTGATCACAAAACAGTGACAGTGATCAATGAGATGTAGTGTAGATCGATGAAACATAAGCTTACTGGATTGTAAACTGTAAAGACAGTGAATTAAATTACTTTTCCATACAGTATACTCCTGATAGGGTTGTCCACAACTCTATTTAATGACAACAAAAGAAGTGTCAAATCAAATATATTATGTCTGTCAGTATAAGTGACATCACACAATCTGATAACACATTGATCACTGATCACAGAATGATTCATGAAACGCGACTTGCTAGTCAACCAATACATGTATAGAGAGTCTAACTGGACTCTGGTTTAGATGGACTAAGGTTTAGGATAAATTACTTTTCCATTCAATGAACAGAGATGGTCTACAACTATAATAAATGACAACGAAAGACATGTCAAATGAAATACAGTATGTCTGTCAGTATTAGTGACATCACACAATCTGATAACACATTGATCACCGATCACAGAATGATTCATGGAACAGGACTTGCTAGTCAACCAATGGGTATAGTGAAGAGTATTTTTCTAGCTGGAGGTGAAAGGTGAGCTGGACTGCGGTTTAGGATGAATTACTTTTCCATACAAGTTACAACTATAAATGACAACAAAAAACAAGTTTGTCATGTGAAACATATTATGCCTGTCAATATTACTGGCATCACTTTGATAACAAAATGATTGATGACACAGGGAGGGGGTCCACTTACAAGAATATTATACAACTTTATAGTAATAGGTGTTTTATCTTGAGAAAGTCTTAAGAATCAAGTTCAACTTTGTTTCGAAAAAAAAAAAATAAACCAAGTTAATGCAAGGTTCAGATTGGTTCACAATGTGGAAAAGTAATTCTCCATCATGTTAATTCCATCATGGAGAATAGAATCAGAATGATATTTATTACTAAGCTCCGCATTTCATGGAACATATCTGTTGAAGTAGACAAATTATTTCTGTCTAACCTGGTGTCATCACATTGATCATAAAATTATTTATGACAAACTATCCTGTGGTATAAGATGAATTATCAAATAGCATTTCCATACCACAAATTAATTATAAGGAACTTACAGTCTACACATCTCAAATGGCAACAAATGACAACAAAAGACTTTTCAAGGAAGACAAATTGTGGCCGTCTTTCTCAGTGGCATACTGGCATCACATCTCAAATGATTGACATAGGAAGGGGTCCACTTACTCTTATTTGCATTTACAGTAATGAGAATGTGTTTTCATCTTTTGAAGTTAAAATGCCAGATTACTTATATACAATTTAACTACTTGAGTGCCAATGTATTTGCACCACACTGTATACACACAAATGCCATAGAGCTGTACAATCCCTGACATTCAAAGTGTTAAGATGGACTTATCAAATGACTATTCCATACTGTGAATTGAAAGGGGTGTTTGTAACAGACCCTGAATGAACAATAGACTTGTCAAGTCAAATATATTATGCATGTCAATGTTAGTGGCATTACATTGATCACAATTCACAAACACAAAATGATTTATGACACACAAAAATTATCAACTTAGTGAAATACATAACAACCAGTACCCAGTGCTTGAAATTAGCCCAGGCCTGATGACCCAGGGCACCAAATTGCATTAATCCTAAATTTGACTAGCTTGAATGGGCAACCAAATATATGTAACTTAATTTGTAATGTTTTTCTTTGTTTGGGGCTACCAGATTCTGGATTCAGGTTTGGGCCACAAGGCATAAAAGTTCATTTCTAGCATCGCAGTTATACCAAACGATTTTCTATGTACAGAAGAACTCGACCTAATTAGTAATGAGTAAACTCGGCTGCCTACACAACCAATGTTTGAAGCAAATGAGCAGAAATAGATGCAATTGATTGTTAAGTCGCAATTAATTGCTTGTCAGAAAATATGCACATTTGAACCAATCATATTTGCACATTTAGTCACGATATCACATGTTCAGACTGGCAATTAATCGCAACTTAACAATCAATTGTAACTCTTTCTGCAACGGGGCCCAAAACAGTGTAATCATTGCCTTTTCGCTTGACCGTAGGATGAAATGTGGTTCCTTAGCACTGTATTCACCTACCAGTTGTCTGGCTGGAATACTCCCCAGGTAGTGCTAAATGTGCACTTAGTTTGAGTTTGTGTGCTGGATCGATTGCATTTGAACTTGCAGTGAGTATCCCATGACCAGATTATAATGATGCGCCGCGAGCGTCGAAAGATGGAACGTATGCTTTATTATATAAGTAGCCCCTGTTATTATTTATTATCATTAACCTGTATACAAATTGCGACCCGCTATTTTCGAATGGAAAACAAAAACGCCCGGCCAATTAAATGCACTTTCTCATGAAACAAAAATGAATCAAGAAACAAAGAACCAGACTTGATTTTCATTATTTCATTTTCTTATGCCTGGTCGTCATAAATTAGTCCGCATTATAATTCATTGAATGTAAACTAAATAACATTGAAGCATCAAAACTACTGAACTGAAATTGATTGCCGAGTCGGAAGGGCAGGACTCAGGGACATGACAATCTCCCCCTCTCTCCCACCCCAGCCCAGCCCGTGCCATACAGCTAGGCAGAAGCACACACGTTCGTTCACAGCAGCCCATTCATTCACCACACATACACATCATAACAAACACTGCATCATCACTCACACACTACTGAATGCATTGATGTGTGTACAACACAACACAATCCATCTCCGAACCGACATCAAAGTAACACATAAAACGTTTCATATTTCCTTTGAAAATATATCAATCAAAGCAAAAACATATGAGATGAAAGCGGATAATGTTATTTACCTTTTTGTCAGTTCAAAAATGTATAATCTTGCAGGAAGAATTAGAAAATGTGTAAAACATGCGCCATTGTAGCATCATCCCCGCATCACAAGACCACTTTATCGGAAGCTGACATTTCTCTATTGGCTTCATTAGGTATTCAGTGTGCTTTTCAAATACCATACTCCCTCTGAAAATATATAAATAGCGGTACTCTTATTTTCATTTGATATATTTAACATATAATACGACTAAAATATGATTTTGAAAGGTTAACGAGTACTTATACAGCTATTATATCCTTATTTTTTTAACGATATACAAATAAATATTCTAAAAGATTACTTAATCTTTGTATTGCTTAGAAAGGTAAGCTTGTCAGAACAAACAGCTACTCGTGACGTTTTTTATCAAATAAAATGACGTATGCGCTAAATTTGCAAACTTCGGTAAAGATCGAGTTTCCGAATAGTTATTCGGGCAAATTTCGGAAATAATCGTAGTGATGCTATCCACACTAGATGCACGATGGTATCGCGGTGGTGTTGGTGGTGGTGGTGGTGGTGGTGGTGGTGGTGGTGGTGGTGGTGGTGGTGGTGTTGCCGTGGAGTTGGTGATGATGGTGACGGTGGCGGCTTGGTGGTAGTGGTGTTGGTGGTGGTGGTGGTGGTGGTGGTGGTGGTGGTGGTGGTGGTGGTGGTGATGGTGGCGGCGGTGGTGGAGGTGGTGGTAGTGGTGGCGGCGGAAGTGGTGGCAGTGGCGGCAGCGCCGGCTGTGGTTGTGTTGGCGGCGTTTGTGGTGGGGGTGGAAGTGGTGGTGATGGTGATGGTGTTGATTAAGTAACGGATGATGTTATGTTGTTACTGTTTGTGACGCTGATGGTTGCGGAGTTGGTGCTGCTGGTGGTGGTGGTGGTGGTAGTGGTGGTAGAGCTGCGGTTGTGATGTGGTGGGTTTATTAATTACCGATGATGTGATGTTGTTGCTGCTGGCAACATCAGTGGATGTGGTGGTGATGTCAGTGATGATGATGATAGTGGCTTAGGTGGTGGTAATGGTGGTGGTGGCGGCAGCAGCTGTGGTGGTGGTGTTTACGGCAGTCGTGGTGGTGGTGGTGGTGGTGGTGGTGGTGGTGGTGGTGGTAGGGGTAATGGTGATGGTGTTGGTTCAGTAACTTATGATGTAATGCTGCATTGATGTTAGCGACAGGTTGTGACGATTGTTGTGACGGAGTTGCTGGTGGTGTTGGAAGTGGTGGTGTATATTGCTGTTTGTGGTGGTAGTGGTAGTGATTGCCTATTATATGTCAATCATCTTAGGCTTGCCTGACATTGTTAAGAACCATTACACATTATATAGAGATGAATAGCAATAACATCTCACTTCGACACTCTTTGTCATACTAAAGAACTAGTTACTGTACCCATGGCAACGAATAGCTGGGAATGACCCCGGAATGACGTCACATCTCGCTATACTGACGTCACATTTTCGCTATTTTGAAGGATATGGTATGTTGTGTTCTAATTGAACATGTCATCGATATCAAAATACATATCGATGGAACATGTACATAATTATGATCATTATTATGACGCTTCCTTTGTGTGAGGCATATAATGTGCATAATACATTTTTATGAAGTAAATTAAAGTCAATTGCACTTTGATTGTAATGATGCTCACTCAACCCTATATGGATTGTATTGAATGATCAATATGGACAAACATTAGACATATATGTATTCTTAAATTAGATTATCTTTTAAGTTAATGCGACGATCCTATTTTATACTGCTCACATGCAGTATAATTAAACACTTTTATTTAAATCCGTTTGAATTCCTATTTTGTGTACGTTAATTTGTATGTATTAATTTCCGATTAATTTGATTATACTCATATACGTTTGTATTTAAGTAAAGTTAACGAAGAAACTGAGTAGAATAAGATTTAAATAGCATCCAACTTCGACACTTATCGATCGATTTGGACAAACATTAGTAATTCGTATCTATTCTTAAATTAGAGTACTAGTATCTATTAATACTTTTGACTGAAATGTTGATACCTGAATTATATATAAGTAAGTTAAAGGGATAGTTGAGTATTGGTCAAACTTAACTTTAGTAACCAAAACCTACACCATTACGGTACAAAGTAATAGTTATAATTTCACCATGCTCGAAAAGTATACACAATTACAAACGTCTAAATAAAACCCCTGTTATCATTCAAAAAGAGCCGTTACAACTCAAGAGGGCGCTATTTAAAAAAATCACTGGCTTTAGCCATTTTTGATACAAAATTGTGCATTTAATGTTTTGTTAAAATAATGATTCAATAGAGATATCATCAACGACTTTTTAAAAACCTATTCAGATTTGTTTCCAAGTAGTCTTTAAGCATTTAAAAAAAAAATTTCTAAAAAGTCTAAACATCCCCCGGTGATTACCGGTGAAGAATCTTTTGAATAAAAATATACTTATGGATATTTCAGCCGTTTCTGAACCGATTTTGATCAAATAAAGTTTATTCTGTCATTAAAATTGTATGTTCTTTCAAATTTGACAGTCAGTTTTTCATTATCTCACAAAAAAATATCGGGGGGCACTTCGGGAAATACCACTTCGGGAAATACCAATACCAAATACCTTTAATGCGATTTACGTTCCAATTTTATATCGCTCACATGCAGTACTTAAACACTTTTATTTAAATCCATTTGAATTTTTATTTTGTGTATTTTTAATATGTATTAATTTCTGATTAATTTAGCTATACTCATATATGTATGTAATTGAATAAAGTTAATGAAGAAACTGAGTGCAATACGATTAAAATACCGGTAGCATCCAACTTCGACACTTAATTCCTACTCACACCCATGAATAGCTGCTTCTTTATTTAATTTTTCGTATAATTTGCTAGCTTGCCCAGTAATCATTATCATCAATAATGATACTTTAAATAGAAAATATTTTAATTATGTGTATGCGTGTCGTTGTAGTCACGTGTAAAATAATGGTGATAATTGTCCTATTGAATTTGAACCCTGTCATGCTTGTGACGTTATTATGTAACATAAAATGTTTTCATTCTTAAACCAGTTACGTTTAAAAGTTCGCTATAATTAATAATTGTTTAAATTTCACCCCAAATGTTAAATAAGCATTATGAAACACATATTGAACTAGATGGATCTTCGACTGCGCGCAGTCGAAAATGATGCCTCCGCCATTACGCAATTTATTTATGTCAAGCCCAAATCAACATGTACACAGAATTAATTCTGTCAACTCAATTTTGATGGTACTCTGTCTTTTAGATCTTGACGTATCACAATTATGAGCTATAAGTGACCTTGACCTTTGCCCTCATGACCCCAAAATCTAATGACTACAATTGTTCCCTATTATACATTCAGGTATCAAGTTGGATTGAAATCTGATATTCAATTCTTGAGATTTCCAATCTCAAGCTACTTTTACATATAATGAGCCCTGTGACCTTTGACCTCATGACCCCCAAAATCTAATCAGTTCATTGGCTCTCCAAGGAACATACATGTACCAAGTTTGGTCAGAATATGTCAATCCCTTTTTGAGATAACGCGATCACGAGCTATTTTTGCATATATAATGAGCTCTGTGACCTTTGACCTCATGACCCCAAAATCTAATCAGATCATTGGCCCCCTAAGATACATACATGTACCAAGTTTGGTCAGAATCTGTCAATCCCTTCTTGAGATAACGCGATCACGAGCTATTTTTGCATATATAATGAGCTCTGTGACCTTTGACCTTTGACCTCATGACCCCAAAATCTAATCAGATCATTGGCCCACTAAGATACATACATGTACCAAGTTTGGTCAGAATCTGTCAATCCGTTCTTGAGATAACGCGATCACGATCTATTTTTGCATATATAATGAGCTCTGTGACCTTTGACCTTTGACCTCATGACCCCAAAATCTAATCAGATCATTGGCCCCCCAAGATACATACATGTACCAAGTTTGGTCAGAATCTGTCAATCCGTTCTTGAGATAACGCGATCACGAGCTATTTTTGCATATATAATGAGCTCTGTGACCTTTGACCTCTGACCTCATGACCCCAAAATCTAATCAGCTCATTGGCCCCCCAAGATACATACATGACCCAAGTTTGGTGAAAATCCGTTAATCGGTTCTTGAGATAACGCGATCACGAGAACGGGACGTACGGACGGACGGACGGACGTACGGACGGACGGACGTACGGACGGACGGACGTACGGACGGACGGACGTACGGACGGACGGACAACCCGAAAACATAATGCCTCCGGCTACTTCGTTGCGGAGGCATAAAAATGCCACCTTTTATGTGACTGACTTGGAATATAAATTATGTATCGAATGTATCGATAGAAAAACAGTAACAACATGACTTACCGATGTTCATTAGTATTTACGGCAAATTTGTAAATATTCATTATGTTATTATTATCTCTTCAGGCTCTAATCATTCTTTAAACCTCGCAATTTCTTCTTAGTTTTTTTGATGTTTGTAAATATCGTTGCATTTTATTGTACATGCCACTACAATCATGACAATTCAGCTTGTAGCTGCGAATGTGACATTTTGTTTGTTGAATAAATAATCATTATTACTCTTATTTTATAGAAAGAATTATACATCATTACAATGTCATACTTAAAAATTTAAAACCTCCTTGCTGCGAAGCTATTATATATTTTATTGAAAGGTTGAAGTTCCGTTTCTAAAATGATAATTATATATAATATAAATTATTATAATAATTATAGTCATAGTAATATAAACGCTCATGTTACTGTGTCCACTGTTTAGCTATGGATGGACGGGGCATAGAGGAAGAGACCCCTGAAAATTGAGAATTTAGCAACTAAATGCGATGGCAACATCGAGGATCGAAGTTATAAAGCGCCCTCTTGTGACGCATCCAGGATAAAAATATTACCTCCATTTGTGATAATCAATATGCATGCAAATGAAAAATGTTCATTATAGTTTGAAATGAACGATATATATAGAGTAATCTTCGATAAATTATTTGAAAGTAGGTTATAATGTTAACTTGTGAAGTTTAAGTGAAGGTGAAACAAGGAGAGCCCGATTGTTGTTAGAATATTTAGTACAGATTTCAGGGTAAACAATAATTTTGTTAAATTAAAGGAGTAGTACAGTTTTGGTAATTCTGAACTTTAGTAACGAAACCTGGACAGTAACATTATAAACTAATAGTTATAACTCCACCATGCTCGAAAGGTATACAAAATTACAAACGACTAAGTAAAAAGCCTGTTATCATTCAAAAAGAGCCATTAAAACACAAGAGGGCGCTTTCTAAAAAGGCATTGGTTTCAACCATTTTTCATACAAAATTATGCATGTGATGTATTGAAATAATGATTAAATAGAGAGATCATCAACAACTATTTAAAAAACGCTTTTGAACATTTTTGGAAAAGTGCAAGCATTTTAAAAAAAATTTTGAAAAAAATCATCTAATTATTTGGGCCCCAAATAATTATAAGATCCGATATTTATTGATATTTCAGCCGTTTCTGGGTAGTTTTGACCAAATAAAGTTTATTCTGCCATTAAAATTGCATGTTCTCTCAAATTCGCCACTCAGTTTTTCATTACCTCACAAAAAAAATTGTGATGTGCAGCGCCCTCTCTACCAAAACTAAACTACCCCCTTTAATACATATTCTACGAATATAGGATATCCATGCATGCTTCTATACAGCATGCATGTTTTTGGACTTGATCGACATCTCATATTACAAACGGCATGCTATCCACATGGAAAACCAAGCCATACCTGATTACTCTATACAATTTTGCTCAAACTAAGCATTGTTCCCCTTTTCTCAACAGTTGAGAAAAGGGGAACAATGCTTAGTTTGAGCAAAATTGTGTAAAGTATATGGTTTTTGATTTTTTTTTATAAACTAAAGCGTATTATTAAATCTTTAGTCGAAGCTCGACGTATATTAATTAATATAGCTACTATATGCTAGATAAGTTGACGTGAACATAATATGCAAAGGGGGACTGAGGCCTTTTGCCCGAATGATTGAGGTCCTCGCCTCTTAAATGTCCGAAAATGAAATAGTTGTGTCCGAAAATGACTTAATATTGACCTAAAATTACTTATAATTATAAATATTATAATTTATGCATTTCGAGTATCATTGGCGTATAATAGGGGAACGTTTTTCTTGGGGGGGGGGGGGGGGGGGGGCTGCTGCAGCCGCAGCTCGGTCTTTTACCCGAATAATTATACTTCCCGCGCCCTTTTACCTCGGACAAGCAACAACAAAAAACAAACAATAGCACTATTTTGCCCAAATATGAGACGGTTTTGCCACATAATAACATCACTATGCCCGAATGTAAGGAGTTTGCCCGAAATGATATGTTTAGTGCCTGAATGTGACAGTTTCGCCCGAATATGGCCGTTTTCAAAACTCCGGGGGGGGGGGGGGGGGGGGGGGGGGCTGCAGCCCCGGGCCAACCTCCGCCCGACTATGAATCAGTTGTTAGTATTCTCAAACTCTTACCATAATTACAGTTTTTCTTATAATTTTGTGTTACATTGTGCAATAGTTCTTGTTGTTATGCTATCACACGACGG
The DNA here is from genome assembly GCA_037951105.1 of Echinarachnius parma. Lineage (NCBI taxonomy): Eukaryota > Metazoa > Echinodermata > Echinoidea > Clypeasteroida > Echinarachniidae > Echinarachnius > Echinarachnius parma. The sequence goes on along the minus strand of JBAMJV010006419.1, from coordinate 74,950 downwards.
CAACCGGGGTCGTATATTATACTTTGTTGACATGTGCATGAAATTTTGAATGGTTGGTAACTTGGCATAAATTGTGTAGTTTTGTTATCTGATGTGTCCTCTGAGTATTGTGTGAACATTTCATGTTAAAGCATAACTGTGTGAAAGGGATAGTTGAGTATATGGCCGAGGAATGAGCGAAAATGCAAAGTGATATTTGAAAGTCTTACTTTGATAACAGTTATGATTATCCAGTGGATAGTTAAAATCCGAACACTTCAATCGTTCATTATTATCTTTCTATAACGAAACGGAAATTTGAAAAGCCAAAACGTGATACATGCTTGTATTGGTAATACGAATACAACAAGGTATGAGAGAAACATTCAATTTCTAATGAATTTGAGTTGATTTGGTACTAGATCCTTTGAAGTTGTATCGTTTTTTTTAAATTACACTTTTTTATAAAATATCTCAGTAAGACTACTTTGCATTGATGTAGTTACCAAGCATACCTAGAAATTTCAACATGTGTGAAACGGTTTCATCAGTCACCTCTTTTGTATATAAATAAATCATTATTCCTTTTAATGAAGAATGGAATTAATTAGTTGTGCCACTGATGATAATTCGGTCATTATGGGATCGAATGAGCAATTTTTTTAAAACATAAATACTGCCCTCTTGAGGAATAAACTTTACATTATGCAAATGCAAGGCGTTTGTCGAAGGATCGCGGATCGACATTTCATGGCTCTATCTGGTTCAGCTCAGAATTTACCTAAAAATCCCCAGATTCTGAACGCAGATCAACAGAAGGTGATATTGCACGGAAATCTACATAGATCTAGGTAATTTTTAGATTTGGAGTTCGAATATTCGAGCCTCTTGAAGGCGAGGAAATCAAGATCGGCGCGGCGTCGCATCGTCGGCCACCGTCGGCATCGCGTTGTTTGTCATCCCATTCGATCCAGTGATCAGGTAAAGTGTGCAAGGGAATAAAAAAATAATAAAAATTGCAGGCGTGGGGCCGGGGGTTTATATTTGTGTTGCTGTGAGTGTGACTGTGTAGTCTCTAGACTGTGTAGACTGATTCATTGATTACTTTGGTACTCTTCTTCATATCATTTGTTCGAATTAAACAATATAAAATTTATAATAATCATAATTCAACTTCAACTTTATTCACAAAATGACAAAAGCGTCATAAATTAGCCTAGGGTGATTTAAAATTTAAATGGCCCTTTTTGAGGATTTTATAAATAAATGGTTAATAGACAAGTGAAGTATTCTTAGTAAAAACCGTGTCGGGTTATTGTGGGATGTGGTGTATGATAGATTGTATGCATCAGTTGCGTATGTGATAAATGTCCAAAAAGATGTATTCCACGGCGATAAGGGTCCATTATTAATGTGAGAGTATGTATAGGCCTAGGAAGAGTAAATGACGGTCCGCGGATGAGAAGAGAACAGTGAGAGTTCGATGAGATGATGAAGAAGTAGAACGCGAGCTTGCGTGAAGAGAAGACGATGTCGAATCCTGTTCCATCGGTGGACTAGCGGCTAGCGCGCATGATGTGGCAATGATGGCGATCGATGGTCTCCGGCGCGCGCCGTTGAGATGGAGAGGAGAAGCCTGGAAGCCTAACATGGTACTAAAACATGTCCATGTAGATGAGAACAAAATGATGAATATCGAAGAAAAGATGGATGGAAGTCGGAATGGCTCGATGGATGAAGGGGTTGATGAAGATGAAGATGAATGGATGAAGTTTAACGCCCCATGATGTCGGTCGGCGGACTCTCCCTTGATGTGAAGAAATGAAGACGACCATGTGAGTTAGATGGTAACTCCATGTCGATGTCGAAGAGGAGAGGAACAATCAGAGATGTCGCTCTGATGGAAGTCAGTGGAAGAGTGGAAATCTTGCTTGTCAAAAATACATGTGACAAAAAACAAGTGGGGAGAAACAAAGATATGTTTATCCAAAAGTGTTAACTGGCCCAGTGAGGTCGATCAGGTAGTTGATGACCAGTACTTAGCGTAAACAATTAGTCTGGCCAGGGTGGAGTTGGGCCAAAATGAATCAAGTTGGTATCCATGAGCCGTCAGTGGTTGTGTTCAGCCTCTTGGTTAGTCCATGGATTGTACTAGCGGAAGGATCGTCAACTCGATAATCCCCTGCCCCAGGCAAACCCAAGTCGTAAAACTCACTGCGAGCTCGACCACGCTTCAAACGATACGCCGCCAAGCGAAACATACAGAGACTTGCGTAACACGATATCCCCGCTCGTAAAACGGAGGCCGTCAGCTTCTTTTCATCTTCCATCCGTGAAGCCGCCAAAAAGCGTTCTAGCGCATGATAAGAATAAAGTGATGTAAAAATGAATATGACATCAACCACGTCTGGCTTAAATATCTCGTCGTACAAACTGTATGGAGCAATGTCAACATAACACACGGGTAGCTGACAACGGTACCTACGTGCACGTGTAAAAATGGTCTGCATTGGATAATACATTGCAAAGTGAGCCTTGTGCGAATCAAGGAATCTATGAATTGACATGCCTGCCTTTCCAATTATTTTGCCTAACCTTCCGGTTTTCGCCGGAAATACATATGTATACGGATCAAAAGAGTACAATATTACCTTTATTTTGATTGTAGTCTGAATCGTGCGTTCCGATGCGTTCTCTTCAAATTTTAACTTCAGTTTGGTGTTTTAGTCATACTTTTTGACCGAAAGTTACGATTCTCCGGACACGCAAACTTCATTTCTACAGCCCCACCGTGGTGTTTAGTATTTCTTATTCAGTATTTTTCGCACCTTTTCATATTGCATTTGCATTTATAACAATAACAATAAAAGTAAAAAAAAGATAATATAAAGATTGGTAGATAGATAGATAGATAGATAGATAGATAGATAGATAGATAGATAGATAGATAGATAGATAGATAGATCGATATATCTAGAGCGAAATATAAGGTTAGAATAAGGGGATCGCAAGTTAAATAAAGATGTAACGATGGATGGATAGACAGCTAGCTAGATAGATATATAGATAGATAGATAGATAGATAGATAGATAGATAGATAGATAGATAGATAGATAGATAGATAGATAGATAGATAGATAGATAGATAGATAGATAGATAGATAGATAGATAGATAGATAGATAGGTAGATAGATAGATAGATAGATAGATAGATAGATAGATACTAGATAGATAGATAGATAGATAGATAGATAGATCGATAGATCGAGATAGATAGATAGATAGATAGATAGATAGGTCTATAGATAGATAGATAGATAGATAGATAGATAGATAGATAGATAGATAGATAGATAGATAGATAGATAAATAGATAAAATAGATAGATAAATAGATAGATAGATAGATAGATAGATAGATAGATAGATAGATAGATAGATAGATAGATAGATAGATAGATAGATAGATAGATATAGATCGATATAGATATATAGATAGAGAGATAGAGATGGAGATATAAATAGAGATAGATATATAGATATATAGATAGATAGATAGATAGATAGATAGATAAATACATAGATACATAGATAGATAGATATATAGATAGATAGATAGATAGATAGATAGATAGATATATAGAGCGAAATATAAGGTGAATGATATAAGAACCAAATCAGGCTAGGATTATCGCAAAATTGCAAAAAGTTTGTCCATGGTTTGTCATTTCAATCTTGGACAATTTTGCCATGATTACAATCCCACAATGCAATTCCCGCGACAATCGTCTGCTACTGCACATGCGTATTCTCGAACCCGGCCGCCCCATGCAAGCTGACCGATGTCAGAAGAGAAGTGATTTACGAGCGGTAGTTTCGCCGTCGATCTGGACTCCCCACTGCGAAGCTCTCGCGGGGTATCGCATAGTCCCTTTGTTCTTTATAGAGTTAACGATCCTTCCGCTAGTACAATCCATGGTTAGTCTGTTGTTCAGACTGCAGAAAAAGTGGGAAATGATTCACTACGGTCTACAGGTCTATTGTTGATATTTCGCGCATAGTGAAACTTCACACATCATTAGAACACGTGCACGGTGACAGAAATTTCCAATGTCAAATGAAAGAGCTAGTACATAGCTGGTCAAGCCTCAAGGAAATTGTTGCTGGAGCTCAATCCAAGGAAATGCCATGCAATAACCACTTGCACTGGCTCGCTGGCCCGGGGCCAGTGAAATTGCACTTCGGGCCAGCAAAAATGAATAAAAGACATATTTTGGTGGCATCTACAAAGTATTGTAAATGGTCCTGGTAGGACCATTTACTCCATATTACAGTGGCAAATTAAGATGGACACACTTTGAACTACAAACAGATAGAAAAGAACAGCCTATGATCTAAAGTCACCAAATCCATATATCTAGATTGAAACTGATTTTATAATTTATTGTACAATTTTCACTTTAAAACGGACAAATTATACTTTTAAAAATCGTCATATAAGTTCCATTTGTTTCCCTTGCTGCTCGGTTTTCCACCGTAAACAAAGAAAGCACGCCCGCAATGTGTAGAGACCGCTTATATTTGCCCAAAACAAGCGGACTCGTGATCTGCAAGCATGCGCACCGTATCCGATTTCGGATACTGCCGTATCAGAATTCGGATACAGTAACTCACACGGTGCGGGAAATTTGCGGGGAATACATGGCAGTCATCCAGATAGCAGCAAACACTTCCGAGAAGGATCACAACTGACTAATCTTCAGATTTGTTATTGCCCAAAATTGCAGATTTCTCCATATTTCCGACATTTGAAGAATAACTTGGACCATTTTGGTAAGTTCAAATAATATCATTTTTAGGGCCAGTTATGATCGATTTTGCTGAATTTAAGTTCAGAATTTTGCGTGAACATTTGACAAACCTTTTCTGTACCGGGCCACATAGTTCCTGTGTAGGCTGGCATTGCCCAGTTGCCTGCAGCAAGCAAAAATTCATATCTGGCAAGTAAATTTCATAAAACTTGTCTAGTTTGGTTGCCCAATTGAGCAACTAAATAATTGTTCATGTATGAGAGAAAAGACATTTATTATGTGTAATTCTCATCCATAAGTTCTAGGGCAGGTACATGTTCTGTTCAAGGGGCAAGAAAAATGCTAAAATGTATAATTTTACTTGACCAAATGAGCCAAACAGTTAATGAGTAAAAAGTTAGTATGTAGGCTCGCTTGGTTTAGTGCCATCATGTGCATTGTGTGTGCAGGAACGATTGCAGTGTGTATCCGTTGACCGGGGTAATAATAATAGCGCTTACAGGCTTTATTGCAATTTGCGCTTTATAAGTACCTACAGGTATTATTATTATTTATTATTTATCATTACTACAAACTGTACAAGGATCCTTTTCTCCAAGACCCTTTGGATATGCAGGAGAAGTTTTGTATGAAGTAATAGTTAGACTAGTTGCATATTTGTCTCTATTCTTTTGCAATAGGTTGCTGTAGAGGTCTCTTGCATGATTTTGATGACATCTGCTGAAATCACTTTTAAAGACTTGCTTAAAGCTTTCACTCTCCAATATTCTGTAAATGAATAATACATGTATGCTCTTTTTTTTGTTCCCTTCCATTATTAGACACCTGTATGTCAATTCTAGCTCTATTGGATCTATAGCTGTTTTGCCGAGTCATCCTGTACATGAAATGTGAGTATCTTAGTTGTATTATTCAGGCTTGTGCACATTTTTGTCTGATTATATACAAACTTGTGATGAAAGATTTCCATCAAATTCAATGTACTTGTATTAAATAATGATGAAAGTTTCCCAGATTATTCTGGAATTCCAGATTATCTTTTAAGTTTTCCAGAATTTTAACCTAAAAGAGCAAAGAAATATACCCTAAGGGAGGCTAAGAACAGCTGGTACTATGAAAATGTGTTTACTTAGAATCTGAATCATTTGAAAATGAACTGTTCAATATTTTTGTTGTTCGGAACACTATGTTAGCACTTGGCTTACTGTCTAGTGATTATTTTCCAGAATTCTTTCGTGGAACTTCTTACATGCCTGGATGACAATGATAGTTGTGGAGGTGTTGTGGCACGATCAGACAAGCGCTTGACTTCAAATCACAAGAGCCGAGTTCGAACCTATTCGATGCCCTGGCATTTATGTCCTACAGCAAGGCATTTAATCCACATTATAGATCTTTACCCAGGAGTATAAATGGGTACTAGAACTAGTGTTAATTAGCATGTAGCGCCCTGAGCAGCTCGGGTTCCCAAGGGGGTTGAGATGGTGCACCAGTTAATTGCGCGGGGTTAAACTGTACCTCATGACCAAGGGTAATAACAATGCTACCCGGTATTAAGCACTTTGTAAATGCAATCTATTGATTTTGTTGTAGCGATAACAATAATTATAATTTTTAATTTTCTATCACAGTAATTGTGTTGATATACTCTTCCGCGCATTACAGGACAAATTATTACACTGGCCTTAGCTGAGCTGCCCTGATAATGCACATCAAGCATGTCATGGGATGCATTTGTCCCGGGTTCTCATTCACTACCTTTGCAGAGTAATCCAGCTGTGTGCTTTCTATTGTGTTGAAGGTTCTTAGAGGAGCTGTGTTCATCTAACCTCAGACTGTTCAGTGTTCACACATCAGGTCGTCCATTTGGACTCGCCTCTTTCTAACCACTGTTCAGCAACCGGTACAGATTGATCAGCTGTTTACTTTATATTATGCCCAAGGTTCTGAAAGCAGATAGTCTGTGTGTTCATCTAACAGCATACTTTTCAGTGTTCAGGCTTTGGGTTGGCCAGAGCCTTTGGATCTGGACGAATGGACAATCCTACAGAGCTACTGACTAAACACCTCTTGTCTCAATAATTTTCAACAACCCTTACTCATTAATCCAGCTGTTTACTCTCTATTGGGTAGAAGGTTCTGAGAGCAAATAGTCCGTGTCCATCTAACATCGGACTGTTCATGGTTCAGGCTTTTGGTTGTCCTGTGTATCTGGATCTCGAGGAATGGACAATCCTGTAGAGCTACTGACTAACCTCCTCTGTCAGACTCTGTTCACTCACCCTTACAGATTAATCAACTGTGTACTTAACATTGTGGTGAATGTTCTGAGAGCAGATAGTATGTGGCCATCTGACATCAGACCTTCCAGTGTTCAGGCTTTGGGTTGCCAAGAGTCTCTGGATCTGGAGGATTGAACAATCCTGCAGGGCTATTGACTAAACACATATGTCTGACTGCTGTTCAACTACCCGTACAGATTAATCACCTGTTTATTTATATTGTGTTGGAGGTTCTGAGAGCAGATAGTGTGTGTCCACCTAACATCAGGGTTCTGACTGTTCAGACATCAGACTGTTCAGGGTTTAGGCTTTGGCTTGACAGAACAATCCTGCAGGGCTCCTGCCCCAAAACCTCTGTATTACTACTGTTCATCAACCATTACAAATTAATCCAGCTGTTTACTTTGTTTTGCATTAAAGGTTCTGAGCTCTAGGACAAGTGCTGTAGTCATCAGACATCAGGGTTCACACATCAGGTTGGCCATCTGGACTCTGGATCTGGCGGACTGGACAACCCTGCAGGGGCTACTGACCAAACACCATTCTCTCACCACTCACCACTCACCACTTGGTCACCAATCTGTCTGTCAGAGGATAATCTACTGGACTGTGCGATCAGACGAAAAGTGTGCAGTTGCGGCCTACAATTCTTTTTCCCCTTTAGGCCCAAAGCAATCAAGTGATCCAGAAGCACATAGAAGCGGGATACACCACAAGTCACAAGGAGAGTTGGATTTATCATCATCTTTCCTCATCCCATCTCATCAAATCTTTCTCCGTACCATTCTTGCGATCATCTTGCGATCTCGACATCCTGCATTCAGACAGAAGAGGGAGTGGATCTTGGAAATTATACTGGACTGGGTGGGACTGGACTTGAGAAAAGGTAACTTTATTTCCTTATTTTGGACTAATATGAGAGTTTCATAATGTATTCAGATTTCATGATACCTTTTTATTGCAAAGATCTAAGTCACTAGCAAAATAGCAATCACCAAAATTTGCTTCCTGAACACCCAACAAGTGTGTAAAAACATATTTTGTTAAAAAAAAAAAAAAACCTTTTAAATGGCTTCACAGTAGCTGGTAGCTGGGATTGTACGCATCATGAAATGTTCATAAATTTGAATACATTATGAAACTACTGTAGCATTAGATGTGTGAGGCCAAACACTCCCAAACATGCCATCAGCAGTGGTTACTGAGGACCAACAGACAGTGTTGAACCAAGAAGAAGCTCCGGGAACCGTCCAGCCAGAGCCAACTTTTAGTCTTGCAGATGCAGTTATTCTTGGTGTCGCCGTCTTGAGGGACCCGTTTTCTCGCCTGACGGAAATGTAAATGAAAAATAAGCAAAGAAAATTGGGCTTCGCTGGGAATCGTAGCCGAGAACTGCAGACTCTAACCATTGATCCACATGTTCCAATTGATGGTGGTTCTTCCCATAAACAACCTTTTAGTGCTTGTGCTGGTCAGAAGCTACATGTATAATATAGATGTTGGCAGATTGTGGAGACAAGATATGATTTATGATTTCCTGTAAATGAATCCACAATTGTGAAATGATACTTGGATAACAAGTGCGGGTCGGGACTTTTTTGGCTTGTATTGCTTAGAAGTTTTTTCTTTCTTTTTTCTCCGCACATGACTCAACAGACTGAATGAGATTTATAGAATATTACCTACCTAGTCATAATAGCAGATTTGTAGAATATTATCAAGTCATAATTAGCAGATATGTAGAATATTACCAAGTCATAATGTAGCAGAATGACAGACTCATACATGTACTATACACATTTTCTATAGACAGGGCTCGACACTCGCACTGGCCTGCTGGCCTGGGGCCAGTGAAATTGCACTTTGGGCCAGCAAAAATGTATAAAAGTCATATTTTGGTGGCCCAATCGGGCAAGCAGATTTTCAACCCGACATTGACGAAATTAGAAAAATCTTGTTTTCTTCCATGTTCATTTATAAATTATTTAACTGGCACAACTGGGCCACTGACCAAAAAGGAGCCCTGCTATAGAAATCTTAATATGTATCAGCAAAATGATAGATGATATTTCAAATCTTTCATTATGAATATGATGTGATTAACTCGAATTGATACTAACATTACATTACCATAATTAATTAAGAAATTTGACTTTTGCTCCACATGATTACTCTTGATAGAAACCAAAATGTAATACCACTTTCTTAAAGGGAAACAAAATGCTGGAATTGTTGCCTACTGTAACTAATACATGCATAACCCATCTCGAGCGGGTTACAACAGTAGGTTATAATGTAACCATTGTTGAATCTGCTGCTGTGTGAAAAAAATACACGAGGGCTCGGGGCGAAATGCCTAAAAGAGCCCCTGCAAATTTGCATAGAGTTCAATGCAACTACAATTTTGGAAGTTCATATACATGCAGGCAAGCTTGAAAAGTTTTCCCTGCCGCCGGTTATGTAACCCACTTTTGTTAGTGCCACTCAAATGATATTACATGTGCGGTTTCATGCCAGTGGAAAACATGGCAGCCTCCGTGTTCAGTCAAAACAGATGATATTAGTTTTTAAAAACATTCATTATTTGCATCATTAGTGATACCCAAGAGGACTAGAATTGACTGGAATTATGCACTTATCAGTAATAGTGTAAATGCCCGTGTTTGGCTCCCTTTGTTTATCATCCTACAATTACATGTATAGCACGGTACAGAGTTTGCCTGGCACATATCTCAGAACTGGCTGTTTTTAATACTCAAGAGACTGGGCCTAAGCACTAAGATAACGTAAACTGTGATCTAAGACACATAGACATTTTAAAGGGAACCAACGCCCCAAAATAACTGTTTTTAAAAGTTTTTTTAGTCCATACCATAAAAAAATTCAGAAAAATAGGTTTACAGACAAATGTTATCATTATAGCCCGGTCACATATCAACGGATTGCGTAAACGGACGTCAAACGGAGAGCTAAATTTTCCATCCGTTCGTCTCCGTTCGTATGCGTTTCTTGTCCGTTCCTTGTCCGGTGATGTACGTTGTTCTATGTTTTGTACATAAAGCAATGGAGACGACTTTCATCACCGGATAATTTCATTTCGCAAATTTTCTATTCGTTGGGCATTCGTTTCCGCTATCCGTTGATATCTGACCGGGCCATTAAAAACTTAAATTTGAATACTAAATCATGTATTCAAAATATCTGAAGAAGAAGACTCATCTATTGTCTAGGAACTGAAAGAAAGTTTTCTTATTTTGCAGACCTCTTAAAATTCAGTAAAACATTCAATAAATAACAAGTATCTTACCATTCTTACGTACATACATCAAGTTGGTGAAATTTTGAAGTTTACAGTGATCAAGGATTGAAATATTGCAAGAAATAACAATCGCTTTGTACTTTGTAGTCTCAACATTATGGCCAATTTCCTTTCTAAATTCTGAATATATTTTCCTTGGATTATTTTTAACCTTTTATCTAGATAAAAATAAATCACCCTTTTACATCACAAATCTGTTGGAATCACTTTCATAGTGCTTGACTAAAATTAGTTTAATATAATTTGGTTTGTGAACATCAAGTACTAACAGGAAATACAATACAAGGGTCTGCAGAACTTGTAAGAATGAAACGACCATTTAATATATTGAGCTCTAAAAATAAATTCCAATAATAAATATGTTCCAAGTTCTACTCTTCTCAGACTAGCTCGTCAATGGTATTTTCTTTCATGAATAAGACAATGGGACATTTCTTTTTCATAGATCCTTTTCCATTTACTGGACGATCTACTTTTTGACTTATTTCATTGTCCATCAATGGTTTTCTCCATGACTTCTAGTTACCTTTGCCAAGGAAGTTGCAGGAGGTTATGTTTCCGGTTCCGTTTGTTTGTTTGTGAACAGTCTCCTGCGCACAATTTTGCAGATATCTCAACCAATTTTTAATGGAAGCTTCCTGTCCTAGAATAGAACACATGACATTTTCACAGCAAAGGTCAAAGGTCAAGGTCAAGCCAAGGTCACACAAAAAGTAAAATTCACATAACATTGGTGTATTGGCGGAGGTATGCTCTCCCTGAGTGCTGCGTTCTAGTTAGTGCTGAAGTCAGAAGGCTAACCATATGTGACCGGCTATAGCAAACCTTGCACTTGTTGGTAAAAATCAAAATGTAGATTTCAAACCATTAGAAAGGCCTCATCAGAAGCTTTCATTTGATGCTTTGTTCTAACAAATTGGTCAATAATTGGCGAAGATATGATTGTTTCAATTTTATGATCGTAAGTCTTCAGTAAGAGAGCAACTTGCGTTGGGCAGCTTCCTGGTACTCATACGATATTCATAAACACTGCACGGTGCACACATTTTGTATATTAATGAGCTCACTTCTGACGCCGATATCTTGCCTTATCCTTGATCAATATTAGAGGTTGGGGTCTTATTTTAAAGAATGTACTTTACATTTTCATATTCTTGTACTGTCATTAGTATATTACATGAACGAATTAGCAAAATAATCGATTCAAAATCATCCCAAATTTGTTTATTAGTCTTGTTTTAAAATGCTCGCAAAAGTGATCTAAAATTAATTGCCTACTTGACATTTTTATATCACCATGAGGAGTATTTATATAATATTGACTGGCCTTGAGTGGTATATCAGAAATATTGCATTCGCTAGGATCATATTGCACGAGTCGAAGACGAGTGCAATATTATCCTAGCGAATGCAATATTTCTGATATATCACGAAAGAACAAGCCAGTCAATATTATTATTATTATACATACTATCCAGAGCAAAACATAAATAAACAAAAACATATACTCCGTCTTGTTCAGTAAAAAAAGACCAATGTATTGAATCTCAAATTACTGATTAAACATTTTCAACCCATGAAGGGCCATTTGCGCATGCGTAAATGTATTCATACGTCACAATTAGACACGCGCAAAGCCATTCATACGTCATTAATAAACGCGCGTATGAATTTGCGCACTCCGCGCTGGATTGAATATCAGCTCCATGGAGGAGTAGTAATATCGTCTGATATTGCACTCGCAAATACACATTTGTAGAGCTGAATAATACACGTTAGGATGGTAATATCATAACAATATTGAGCTCTATGACTGACAAACCCAAGACGGAAACAAAATACATGATTTATTGAATCGAAAAACTGGCCTGTATGTGTAATAATATGTGTTATTCCGTTTTCGGGCACTTCCAGATAATGTTGAATTTTAATCGAGTCAAAGTTCCACAATTAAAACCATCTAGTACACTTATGAGTTTGCCAAAAATGGAAATACCATGATTTCTGCGAAAATCGCGTTACCTGATTGGTTGGTTACGGACGGTCTTACGGAATCATGAAAGGTTACGCAAACTTTCGGTCGAGCGATCGTCGGAGAAGCCGGTTACGTAGTCATGAAAGTTTGCCTGACCTATCGTGATTCCATAACCAACCAATCAGGAGACTTCGGAGAATGTTGGTCACTTTCGTCGTAAATCTAAATTTATCTCATTTTACGGTCCTTCAAATACCATCTGAAAATATGCGCCTCGAATCATTTTAACACTCATTGTTGGAACTTCATAACCATTTGAAAGAAAATTAGATTGGATCGGGTCAAGTTCCAAAAAGGAACAACAGCTTGCAAAAAGGCTGCAAACAGACCATCAAATTTAAGGTACAATGCAACGAACATTCATAAGCTCGTGAAAACCCAAAAGATGCAAATCATATGTCAAAATAAAGAGCGAAAATTGTACTTCAAATTACCTCACCACTCTACCATATTCACTACCGTGGTTGCCAACAATTCCGCTTCAAAGAAGGGCTTGTCAAAGTCACGTGAAAGCTCGCAATTCGCGAGATTATCACGTTAGCTACAAAACCAGCAATACGCATGCGCACAGCCTTCGAGATACTGACCCAATTCTGAGTACGCCCGTGCCGCTAGCTAATTACCACGACAAGTTGCTCCTTGACTGTCTTTTACTCACATTATGTGAACTTAAAATGCCCATTTATTCTAAACATGAATTACCGACCAGTGCAGGGTTTTGCTATAGCCAGTCACATATAATCAACTGTTCTCAGTTAAAACCCTTTCTAATATTTTAGGTTTCAAGAGCTCTAACCTATTTTGCTCATATCGTCGGATGAGGGTGAAAAGGGCCTTTATTGTGTTTGCGAAATTGAGTTCTGCATACCGTCTTGTAAGTCGGAGCCTTCACAATGTGATGCAAATTTGTCAGAAATTAATTAGTGTGAACTGTTGGTATTATTTGCATTAGACATGAAGAGCGACATGGTTTTAAAAATCTATATATACATGTTTATCTCAGAAGTGCACAAATTTACTTTGTAGCCTTCTCTTTCTAAACCAACAATATGGTTGAATAATTGCTAACACATTCTAATTATGGGCATAAACACAGAAGTATGATAACAACAAGCTGCCAATTCCCTCGTTTCTTCTAACAGTTGCATTTTCATTGAACAATACATCGGTCAGCTTAACATCCATAAATCTGTAACTAAACTCCACCATATCTCCAATTTCTGACCTCTGACCACTGACCTCCGTCCACCACCCAAACAATAACGACCCTCTGCTAACATCGACCAGGTCACCCATCATGAGTTACCCCTCCAGGGATCTAGTAACATTGTCAAAATCCACAACTTTTACTTAGAACTTAGTGGTTCTCTCATGCCTTTTAAATTCAAATTACCAATAGAAGCATGGAACAGTTTTCGGTATCCTGAATTTCCCTTTTGTTAGAAAGATATTTATGATTAAAGTGTTCAGATTTGTAATTATCCACTTGATAATAACTGTGTACAGAGTTAGTGCAACTAGATAGCAAATATCACTTTGTATTTTTGCTCATTACTTGGTCATATGACATTCATTTTCCATGAAATTTTCACACATCACTCAGTAGAAATATCAGTTTATAGAAATACATATTTTACCAACCATTTGCCAGTTTTGCACATGTCAACAAAGTTACTAGATCCCTTTTATCCCCTCCCCATTCTCACTACCCCAAGATTTCAAGTAAAGCCACATGCTCGTGAAGATCACACAAATGATGATGTAATTCGTGGCAACCAAAGCTCGAGTGCTAGGGCCCGTATTCGTACAATCCTGCCAGCTTAGTTTCATGCTAAGTCTATTTTGGATGACGTGGCTTTATTCTATAGTTTACTAACTAGGGTTAAATTGGAAGGTGCTTGGGGCTAAGTATAGCCCTATACCAGCTAATCATAATTGGAAGCTAGGGGATCATTTGTTGCTTACTAAACTGTATGGTCTGAAATGGATTTAGCATGGAACTACGCTAGCAGGTTAGCAGGGTAGTATGAATATGGGCCCTTACTTGTTGTATAAAATGTTTATTACTAATAGAAGCTTTGAACAGGTTTGGGTTTTCCAAATTTCTCCTTCGTTATACAGATATGTGTGATTGAAATGTTTGAATTTGAAAGTCTCCATGGGACTGTTTCAACTGTGTACAAAGTTTGACAATGAGATAGCAAATATTACTTTGCATTTTTGCTCATTACTCGGCTATAAAACATCAATTTATAGTAACAAAGAATTTTCACACATCACTAGGTGGATATGGATCACAGAAATACACATTTGATCGACCCTTTGTTAGTTTTTGCATTTTCAGCATTATTACTAGATCCCTTTAAAGGGATCTAGTAACTTTGTTGACATGTGCAAAAAGTGATGAATGGTTGATGCAATGTATATTGTTGTTATCTCATATGTCCACAGGGTATTGTGTGAAAATTTCAAGTCAAATGGACATTGTATGGCCAAGTAATGAGCGAAAATGCAAAGTGATATTCAGTAACTCACTGCACTCACTTTGTACACGGAAGAAAAACTCGCGCAGAGTTTTTCTTATCTGAATACTTCAATCATACATATCTTTGTAACGAAAGGGAAATTTGAAAAACCGAAACCTGTCCCATAATTTTATTGTTAATACGAATACAACAATGTATAAGGGAACCGCTAGAATAATTTGTTGTTGTTGAGGATTTGGACAATGTTACTAAGTCCCTTTAAATGATGTAGTTGAATCAGTACTTATCTCTATTCAAAGCAGTTACGCGTATAGGGACCACCATTCATGTACAACATTGCATTCTTTCAACAACATGACAGTACATGTATGTACACTATCCATCATGTGTACCTAAACTTGGTTAGAATGGTAGTGTACTTTGTACACGGTCCATACTCCACAGTATTGTTAATTGGCACATACAGTGCATGTATTGTAGTTCTGTTCTGTGCAGGCTTACACACCCATTAATGGATACGCATGTCTGCTGCCATTGCAATGTGGACTGTTCCTTTCAATGTACATTTGTGTAGAACATTGCCAGTACATCCCTTCGACCTAGCCTTCAGTCAAGGCCATGTGTGGATGTTAGGATAGTAAAAAGTTACAGTCAAACGTGTAAATTCAAAGCAGCAACCTACTCTATTTGGCAGTCATCCTGTCTAGATAGGGTAGATACCACAAAAAGTGACCCTCTGCACAATGTTCTAGAACATTGTGCAGAGCGTATGGAACCTGTCTAGATAGAGTTCACCTGTCTACAGTGGTCACTGTTCTTGTTTCCCTTGGGTGCAGCGAAAAAAATACACGGGGGCGGCGGGCAAATTCGCCCCCGAAATGCCCAAAAGAGCCCCCCCCAAAAAAAAAAGTAGCCCCCCCCATTTTTTTTGTTTGTTGGATTTTCTGTTTGGATCGTGATCAAATGCTTATAAGATGATCACTTACAGCATTAGAGCTTAATAGTAGCCCCCTGAAATTCAAAAAAGAGCCCGGAAATTTGTAGCCTCCGAAATGATAAAAGTAGCCCCTGAAAGTTGGAAAAGTAGCCCCTGAAAAGGAGCCCCCGAAAAGGAGCCCCCGAAATAAAAATATTAATTTGTTCGCTGCTTGGGTGGTCACTATATACACAGGTTTGACTGTAGCTGCTAGTTGGATGTTTGGGTGCGATATGACCCCAGTCACTTTAATAGCGGGATAGGATTTACCACGTAGGAATTGCCACAGCCGCAAGGGCTATTCGCTTCACTCACATGGCTTACAGCAGAGTTGCCAAGTCTCACGGAGTCAATCTGCGGGCCAGAGGCTCCCTGAAAATTCACAGATCTTTCCACATCCTGACAAACAATTGTGAAAATCTCCCTGATTAAAGGATCTAAAGAATACAACGTACTTTGACACTTATTCCATAGTTGATGACTTGAAACATAGGTCTGCCGAAAACAAATCCATGAAAATAAACACAGTTAGTGATTTAAGACAAGTTTTCTGATGCCAAATCTCACTTAGCAGCCAGTTTACGCCCCACCCACATTTAGGGTCCGGAATCGGCAGCGTGATCGACATGTGATTGACAATTCATTGGCTTACGTCATGACGCGTCATCTACAGAATTTAGTTCATTAGTCCGTCTTTAGATGATGTCACATTTTGGCGATTTAAAATGGGCGTTCCCAGGACAATTAGATATAATTACCCCAAAAGTGCTTGATTTCATGAGAAATTACTGCCAAATTCTTTTTCTTTGGGGAAAATTATATAGAGAGCCGAATTGTGAAAATTAGGCCATCTAGACGCTGTAGTTCCTTTAAGGAAATATTTCTTCCATTGTGGTACATGACATGTATTCCATAATTATCTCCCTGGTTGCTGTTTGAAACCTCTCTGAATGAGACGCAGAGATGCCAACCCTCCTGATTTCATCGGGAGGCTCCCGAAAATTCACCCAACTCCCGCCCTCCTGATCACTATCCTTATCCTCCCGAAAAAACGAAAAAAACAAACAAAAAAACAAAATCTATTTTTTCTTCTTTTTTTTCTTTTGGGTGGGGGAGGGGGCGGGGGGGGGGGGGGGGCGCAATATAATACACGTACTACTGCTATTAAAACAACAACAACTCAATGCAAAATATTGGTCAATTTTGCACATTTTGCACATTTTATAATTTTTCTGTAAAATTATGTGTTATGTAAAAAAAGATGGGAAAAATATTGAACTAAATAAACCTGTAAAATGCTCCAAAATAAGGCTCAGATTGTACCAGAGAGCATCTAGAACCCCTGAGCTTCCAGGGCCCTTAAGCGGGCCCTGGACCCAGGCCATAAGGGACGAGCGCGCACTTTTTGCTTAGTTGTAAAATCCTCCCTAATTTTGGTGTTCAAAAGTTGGCATCTCTGGAGACGTAATTAATATGTGAATGTTGACAGATCTGGGCCCCGTTGCAGGAAGAGATGTAATCGATTTTAAAATTGCAATGAATTGCAAGTCAGATCATGTGACATAAATAATGCACAGATCTGATTGGTTCAAATGTGCATATTTTCTGACTTGCAATTAATTGCAGCTTTACAATCGATTGCAATATGAACCAGGGCCCTGGTTTAGTGACACATAGTGGGGGCCTTGACTAGGAACAATGATGTTAGCAAAGTTTTGGGTGAATCTTTTCACTTACCCTTTAACAGTACAGATTTGTAAATCCAACACGCAATGCCATTTTGCAAGCACCTTGCGCACAGAGCATAATGCACACCACTGGCGTAAATCTGTTCGGAAAGCACAATGCATTGGGGGGTCGAGCAATTGTTCACAAACCGTTTGTGAACAATTGCTCGACCCCCCAATGCATTGTGTTTTCCGGACAGATTTACGCCAGTGATGCACACTGAATTAGTGTGCGATTGGCGCGCAAACTAGCTTCGTTCAAAATGGGTGTCCCGTGGTATAGCCCCGCACGGAACTCTGAAATGGGGGTCTTAAGAGCTGACTACAAGCACAAAATATAGGGTCTATGGAGCTACATAAACCCTGAAACGGGAGTTAAGGGGTCTAAGGAGCAGACTAAAACTATAAAATACATAGACTTGGAGCTACCAAAGACCTACAGAAACCCTCAAAACGGCTCAAATGGTGGTCCAAGGAGCTGACTAGAAGAAGAATAATGGACTTGGCGCTACTCAACTACCTAGCCAAGTAATTCCGGGGGTCTATGGAGCGGCAATTTTTGAAAATCGGGTATCTTTAAAGCAGCAATCGGGTGTGAAAACGGGGTTCTTTTAAGCGGCACATACCCGTCTTACATTATACACGAGTGCCCCCCCCCCCCCCCCCCAGGGCCAGGGGGTATAGCACGTTCAGGACTGATTGAATTTCCTATAACATATATTTTCCAGAGACCCCTTGCCCCTGCTTGGGTCTAGTCCTGAAGGAGTGAAAGGGATAGTTGAGTTTTGGTAGAGAGGGTGCTAGACTACTTATTTTTGTTGTGAGGTAATGAAAAACTGAGTGTAAAATTTGAAAGAGCATAATATTTAAATAATAAAATCATCTTTGTTTGATCAAAATCGGTTCAGAGACGGCTGAAATATCCATAAATATAACAATTTGTAATAAACCTGGGGCCCCAGGTTTATTAGAGAATTTTGACCCAGCCGTTAAAAATTCAAAAAAATGCTTCCTCTTTTCAAAAAGTTTACACAAGTCAACCAGCAATCATGATCTCGGCCATGATCCGTCTCGGTCTTGTTTTTGTAAATTACGCACCCCCCTTGAAAAATCTTGGCTATGGACCTAGTAGAATCCTGGGGGTGCATTTTAAGTTAAAATTTATTATATCTACGTCGTATCTACATCGTATTTACGTCACTAAAATATATTTTAGCAAATCTCTATTCCGTACAGTTTCAGAATACTGATTTGGCTAATATATTTTTAGTAACGTAGATACAATAAATTTTTAGCATTTTTAGAATACACCACCTGCTCTACAGTGTACACATATATGGTTCAATGTCCATGAAATCCACCAGTCTCCTATTTATATTATTGTGTACCCCATTATACAAAGGGTTCGCTATTCGTCAGGAGGGAAGTGTTGCAAGGGTCCAAAGATTATATGGATGGACGTATCAAGATCGCAAAAAAGTACACATTTTATCAACCATTTATCCCTTTCTGCACAAGTACAAAGTTACTAGATCCCTTTAAAAGAAAAGAGATTAGTATAGCTTTAATTAACGCTTTTAGCTTGTCACTGGAAGAATCAGCTGCCCAATGCCATTATTAATTTATGTTAGAATGACACCCTGGGGGGGGGGGGGGGAGGGGGTGAACACACTGATTAAATTAGATTGGGGGGGGGGGGTGAATGCACTGAATAAATTAGATGGAATGAAATGGGGGATTTTTTATTGTGACGTTTTCCTACATGGTATTAAGAAAGAATGGTAGGAACAAGTCATATGTACAGTATATCAAAGAACAGCCAATTTTACTTTAGAGGAAGTCATGTCTGACTATTACTTGTGCGTATTGTTGGGGAGTGAAAGCATTTAATAATTATAACCCAATCGTTTGGGGAACACTTTTTGTGCATACAGATTCTGAAACTTGATTTGTTAAAAATATATTCTCTTCAAATTCTCCATCATAAAAAACCCAGAGGAGAAGGTGATGGGACGGTGATCTGGCTTTTCAACTGGAGTAGTGTTTTGTCCCTTTTTTTGGTGCTTTTATACAAACGGTCATCCGCACAATGTTATACTCTAATTTTATTATTTTCCATTTTAGCATGGATTTGTATAAGTAAACAATTCTTTGACTGAATTGATAAGTCTAGGTCACTGTGTTCCCTGAGGGCTTGATAATACAATGAAAAGTGATATATAATTTGGGTATATGAACTCGTGAATTTAGTATATTGTATGTCCACCATGAATTTTAACGTCAGCATTTTCTCGTCAGCATTTTGTACGTTTTATTGGCGACAAGGTTTTACATATTATATATGAGATGAGAGCAGTAAAACGGATCTCAGAAAATATATTTTCTTTACGACGAAAGAGCAAGAGATTTGCATTTGGGCGACGCGACGACGCGATTGCGAGCCGTATCTCGCGGTAGAGTCATCACGTGGTACCCCCATCCCAACTGCACTGCATGCACTGTACTATAACTAGCGCAACAGTAAATACTGCATTAAATACTGTGCATCAACAATCCTATACAGCGTCCCCCGGCCGTATACAAGGAAACCTTCCGTGTGATGGTGTTGTGATGTTTCGTCGATTTTCGCCATTTCTATTCGTAAGTAAGAAGTTTATAACTTAGTAGTATAATAATCTAGGTTTGTCAATAGTCGATCGAATGATCATAGACAAATTAAAACCAGAAAATATGTAGAAGTTGGTGTAAAATAGGTGTTTTAGTAGGCTTCACGCCGTTTCCAGCGACTCGACAAGACGATATCATTCATGATTGAACGAACGGGAGAACCGGTTTAGCTTCACTCAAAAGTCTCGAAACATTAAAAATGATTATTTGTAAACAAAACAAACATGTGGGAATGTAACCTGTGTAATTGCACATTATAAATTTGTTGATGTTTTTCTCGAAGGTGCTTTTTATTGCCTAGTAAAGACTGGGGTATGATCGTTTTTGCGTAAGTTTAAATGGACTACGCTCCGTTCAGATTCAGTGCAGATCGCCACATGTGCCTATCCTGTGTGTCGAGTCGTGCGTGTGTGTATGCGTTTTGTGTATGCGACTACCAGCAGTGGGGGTACGTAGCCACACACTTGATTGACCCCCGAACTCTGGGGTTGGGCGATGTATGTGGACCCGCCTCGCCGCACGATGCGACGGCAGCTCGCGTAAATTCTCAACAAAGTACATTTTTGTAACCCGATAAATTGCAGTTTGTCTGTAAATTTTATCATTTATTCATAACGCTTAACGAACAAGTAGTTGTCGAGGTTGCTTAAACAGTGAAAATAGATGTAAAGTAATTACGATTTGATACTGAAATCGTGATGGAAATGTTAGTGGTTTGTCGGGTATACGGAGTGAGTTGATTTGATCAATATGGCGGTCGTCCTTTTCTTCTCGGCGATGCGTAGCTCGGGTGCCTTTCAAACGAACGACGTTCAGTTAATTTGGGCTGTGTGTTGACTGAAGTGTTTGAGACACAGAACAGAAGCCTGTGCTTTCTGCACTGGCTTTTGCTGGCTTCTTTCCTTGTCCACTGTTCGAGTTTGTCTTCTCCTGGGTCAAATGGATTTCAAAATTAGTTCTTGACATTATGTCATTGGTAAATTAGCTGTTGACATGACTGATGACAGTTTATTTGTTTCTCTCTCTTGACTTGCGTGGTTACAAACGTAAAGGTGTGACTGTGAGTTGACTTTTCAAAGAAATTTGCCTGCATTCTTCAATTGTTTTGCTAGCGACATTGCTTGCGGTGACATCAAACAGAACTTGCAGTCTACAGAAGTTCCTTTATGATTGATAATTTATGGTTGTAGATCCCACAGTTTTTTGTCGGTGCTTTATTTATATTTTTTCATTTGTTCCTCTCGCTCGACCAGTGTGGTTGCAAAGTGCAGGTTTCCCTTTTCATGGAATTGGATGTTGGTTGTTTGCATTCTTCAATAGTTTGTTAGTGATATCAAAGAGAACTTCCTGTGTGATTCATGTTTTAGATTTGATTGGACATTTATTTGTCAATGATAATGTTTTCCCATTTATGAAACATTTTTCTCCTAAGTGAAGCCCAACAGTGGTGGGGGAACTCTGCCATGCTGGTGAGTTCAACCACTTTCTTTCCAAATGCATTGCTGTTGCAATGCAATATTTTTGGGCAGAAAGATTTATTTTGTAGCTGCAATCCCTAGCAATTTGTTTGCTTTGAATGTTTGCACAAAAGTGGCAGAGCTCCTCCCCCACTATGATATGTTTTGAGCGGGTTCTCTGACTTCTCTCATTTGAGTTCTGTGAATTTTTTTCCTTAAAAAAATGTGTGAAGCATGGCTGAAGAAACTTGATTTCACAAACTTGTCATATGTTTCTTCTTTTCTCAGATTGTTCGAGTGATTCATGAACTTTGTCAAATTTAACCAAAATCACTTGGAGCTTTCCTCTTGTATCTTTGTATTTAAACAGAAGAATGAAACCAGTTTTGATATCCCTAATTATGGAAATATTTAAGATCGAATTGAAAAGCTGCCGTTTATCCAAATTTGGGTACTTGTTTTTTCATAATTAAATCAGAAGAATCTTACAATGATATATTGACCATATACGATTGAAGCAGTTTTCTATACTGTCTTAATTATGGAGATATGATTGAATTGAAAAGCGTTCCAGAATGCTGACATTTGATTGTATTACAAATCAATGATGTAGGTGATAAAATCTGACATCAATTTCCCCTAGGTTAACAGTGTTCCTTTTCTACGAGACTATCACACCATTCAGAAGGATCTTACAAAAAAGATATTTATAATTGAAGTGTTCCGATTTGATACTGTGTACAAAGTCTGTGAAATGAGTAAGCAAATATCACTTTGCATTTTCGCTGATTACTTGGTCATCTGACGATGGATGATTTACCATGGAATTTTCACATCAGATAATAATAGACCTGTACCCATTTGATCAACAAAGTTCTTGTATCTCTTTAATACTGATTAATTTAATACATTCACAAGATAATTTTGAAGCGTTACATCAGTTTGAAGTTCTTCATAATTTTATTTTTTATTTTCATGTGTTGCTCTTTACTTGTAATTAGAGGGAAACATTACATGTACCTACTAGTGTTACTCATTTTTGAATTGCACATTCAAAGTTTTTTTTCTTCTTCATTTCTCACTTTCTTACTTGCAGCAGTTTATAGTGTCAGAAAACTGGTGAAGTGTTTGAGGGTCATGACCTCTTCGTGGCTTGATGGACTAAACAAATGGAGTTTTGATTGATCCAGGCAAGACAACCTTCCAAGTCTGGGGGAAGTTTGATAGCAGAGCACCAACATGGAGCCGTTTCGGATCATCTCCACCCGGAGGAGGCTTCGCAGCAGCAAGATGACCCTCGGGGTGAATGAGAAGGGGGTGAGTTCAGTGAAAAAAATATGCAGGGGCCAGGGGCGAATTCGCCCCCAAAATGCCAAAAAGGGCCCCCCAAAATCATAAAAGAGCCCCCGTAAATTTGCATAGAGTACAATGCAAAACAAATTTTAGAGTGTTATTTTCAAGCAGGCAAGCTTGAAATGTAGCCCCCGAAAAATAAATATTATTTTTTTCCCTTGTTGAGTTGAAGCTAATTTATGACTTTTGTGAAAAAAGTACTTGCAACATTTTTCTGTTGGAAAGAATTGGCCACAAAATAATTATCGTAAAGTAATACAATGCAAGAAAACATTTTTTTTTGCCTTGTGGCCCAGTTGGGCAAGAAAAACAATATTTTCAAGTCTTGAAACTGGTGACCCCAAACATTTTTGGTATATTTGGTTGCCCCTACAGGCCAGCGTAGTTAAAGGGTACCACCACCCAAAAATAATATTCTTATAAATGAAAGGTAACATCTTTAGTAGTCCATTCTATCAACAAGTTCACACAAAATATATAATTGGAAAACGCATCACCATTCTAAAGCATGCGTTCATGGGTCTGCATGTACGAAGACTACTATGTCCAGAGAGAACGAATCGTCCGGGATTCTATTGTCTCCAAACGTACGCGTGAATAGCATTGACCGCATTGACTCGCAAATGTTTGGACCGTACGGAACCATGAAATGATAGTGGTGGTGGTAATTTATTGCTTTGTTTGTGAATTTACACGACCCTTTGCAAAATGTTGGGTATCTATTTGATATCACAAAATGGTACGAAAACATATAATTATGTGTTCTTTGCCTGATGGTCCCCTTAAAATTTGGTGACAGCAGGCATGCAGGTGCTAATTTCGAGCACTGGGTAAGCTGAAGCTTATTAATGTAGATTGATTGCAAAATAAGGTCTGTCAGAAAGAATTGGCAAGAAGACCATTGATGGAACATAAGAAATTTGAAGACGGAAACGACATTCATAAAATATTGTGGTAAGAAACTTGTACATGATGCAAGTACAGATACATGGGACAGTGTTAATTTTGTTGAGTATGTATGTGAAAAAATAATTGTTGACAAAAGTTTATTTTGCATAACAAGTTTGACATGTGGTATGTATGGGTTATCATTATTATAAGCAAGTGATGCAGACAAAAAGAGGTATAACATATATCTACACAAATTTAGTTTTGGCCATGAGTAGAAACATAAGGCCAACATGAAATTAGAACAGGCCACAAGAGTAAAGTTCAGGGCAAGCCCTGTAATTGGATTCAAGGGCTTCTTTCATGAAAGGGTCTTGACTACAAGTTGTCAGGCACGGAGGGAGCTAGGGTGGAATTATCTCCACGTTCAGCATGTTCAGACCTAGTCCGAAAAAATCAGCCAATGTTTCGAGGGTTCTTTGACAATTTTTGTTTGCTCACCCGCTCTCTACATAGTCTAAACTACCGGCTATTCGCTTGTGTGACGGAGCTCCTTCGAAGAAACAAAATAAACAATCAATCAAAGACAAGTGTAAAGGAATCCCAGATCACCACATATCAAATTGTCAATTTTCTTCACTTACAACATCAATCTCTGCCTGGTCGTTCTGTTTGCTTTTTTCATTGTAAATATCCTGTAAATCTTTCTCACTCCATGATCGCCATTTTTGTTATTCATAACGTACGTGTTACGCATGCGAGTGCTGAACCCCTGTGTGTCATCTATGCTCTCGCGCTGCGGCACGTATTTGACCTTTCCATGAACCGGCTGGTTTCTAGCCCTTTTGCTCCGTCACAGTACGAACACCTTAGACTTCAATCTCGAGATGGAGGGGATAGTAAGACGTCATAATATTAAAGGACCCCTCCAGAGCGAGATGGATTTTTCTGTCTAGTTCAGACCCTAAAACTTTTGAATTCCAATGGCTATCAACGCTTTATGTGAAACGCAGATATAATTGCTCCCTAGCTCTGCGCTTGAAAATGTACATAGCTAATACCCTTTCATGAAACAAACCCCAGGATAGATAAGATTGGAAAATGTTTATGGTTGAAGTTACATTTCTTTCCAAAAAAGTTCCCCCTGCATCAGAGGGGGGTGGGGGTGGGTGGTATTATACCCCCGCCCAAACAAAGTTTGAAAGGGGGTATATAGGAATCGGCGTGCGGTTGGTCAGTCCGTTGCAAGAAGATTGTGGAGCGAGCTACTTCCACAGTTTTTGAGCAATTTTGTTATAAAAACCTTGTGGAGCAAACTACTTCTGCATGTTTTGAGCTATTCTAATAAAACTTGCTAAACTTGATGTTCTTGAGGTGATGGTGTGCAAGACATAGTTAACATGTTTTCGGATTAGGCGTTGCCATGGTAACCACAAATTTGCTCCAAAAATATTAGTGCACCATACAATGTGGATTCTTTACTTAATAATAGTGCTGTTAGGTAAAGATAAAATCCCGTCTCGTTCTCGGATCGGTAGAATTCAAAAGTGCTAACGCAATGCTCGAAATTAACTTTTTTTGCTGGTGGCCCGATCGGGCAAGTAGAATTGGTATTTATCCAATATTGGTGGCCCGAAACAGAAATTTGGTGGCCTGAAAAAACAAGGAAAAACAAAAGAAAACAGTGACCGGTAATCTTAGCTTTTCATAAGAATTAATTAATGAAAATAACATCTAAAATCACCACCCTGATCAAAAATCCGTAAAGGAATATATAAACCCAACATTGAATCAGTAAAAGGTAATTTTGGAGTGATGAAATGTTACAATTTCAGCCCTTTCTCTGTGCGATTTTGCCAAGTTGAAAGTTGAAATTATACACAAAACAACATGCATGGGACTGAACTGGAACTCTCACAAAATTGGCATGAAACATCTACAAAAGTACAAAACTAGATAAAACAAAATCTGTACTACCTTATTATGAGTCCTATATTTGAAGTTCTTTCAAATTATGTGATGCTTTGAAAGATAATAAGGCCTTTCTGGCTTTCTTGCCCAAACGAATTTGCGCAAATTGGACTGAATTGAAGACAAGTCAAAGCATAGTTGCAGAGTTGACTAGACTGTGTGTGGCTATGCGAATTGCTGTATTAAGCTGATGTACATACCGTCCCCATTTATAATACATGGGGCCAGTGTACCAGCATGTGTGTACACTTCTAGTTCTACTTGTATGCACTAGTAGTAGACGGGTAAATCAGTCTTTCTCTTTGTTGTTTGTCTCCCCAAGACGTCATAATTTTCATAGGCACCTCCAGAACGAGATGAATTTTTCTGTCTAATCACGCACATATCTCCAGATTATCGCCGTTAGCAGATTTGCGCTCGGTATTTTGTTGATTTTTTCCACTGATTTCCTTTGTTTTTTATGCCTGGTTTTGGCGATGTTTGAAATGTCAAATTTTCAGATTTACATTTGGAAATCTTACTGGCCCAATCGGGCCACTAAAATAGAGCAATTATGATTTTTTGGTGGCCCGACAGAGATTTTTGGTGGCCCCGGGCCATCGGGCCTGTGCTAATTTCGAGCGTTGGCTAACGGGATTCTTGGATCGTCTCGGATCTCGGAAAAAAATAATATTGCAATTTGCTCTAAAAAAATGCAGCGTTGTAGACTTATCTTACTTGTTTTATATGCCAATAATATTAACAATATTGACGCTTTACAGAAAAATAGTTATAGACTATTCAGAATTAACTCAGTTTCGCAAGAAAAGTATTTTTTCCGAAGTGAATTGGGCCTAGAACAATAAAAAAACTGCGCTGAATATCGGTAAATTTCCAAAGAACGTTCGGGAGGTATAAGCTGAAATCGGCCGCTATAATCAAAGGTTGAAGTTAGCAGCAAGCTTTTGGTACCTCGCAGCCAGAGCCGTATACGGCTCTGCTCGCAGCGTGCGCGATACTGGAGAAGATCAAGTACGAGTGCTATGCATGCTACCAGTGCTATCTGCTAAATAACTTCAGTTCCCCGGCGCGGCTCGCATGCTAACTTAAATTACCCCGCTAGCACCACCGCTGCAATCAAAATTTACTGATATTTTGCGTATTTTTTTTTCATTGTTTTAGGGCTCATTTTTTTTTCTGTTCAGCTTTCAAACTCCATGCAATCATGTAAGTAGAATATCAAAACATTTAAAAATGGTGCAAATTACCAAAATACGTATTTTGAGCCACTTTTTGAATGCACTGGCTCATTAGCTCGATCATACAGATATCCATCAGATGTCTCCCCGGGAGTGTCGGCCTAACTTTGTGTGCACATCCGTCGACAATATCGTTCAAATGACTAGCAATTTTGCGCATCCTGTTCAATTTTCGACTGTGAAACGAAGTAACGAACCAAGAATTTCTCCAAAATAACCACTCATAAAATAAACAATATTGATTCCCCAATTTTTTATTTAAATTTCACTACTTAATGGACTGTCGAACATACACATTTTCAATTATTACTGGAGAAAATGGGTCGGCAAAATCTTCCGAGATTTTCTACCGAGAAAATGTATTTCTCGGAACCGGATCGTTTCCGGCTCGGAAGCGATTACCGCCAGGAAATCGGATCGTTCCCGGATCGGATAACGGCATTACTTAATAATCAGTGTTTTATCCTCCTCACAAACCAATACTGCAGAGTATTAATCACATTCAGTGATATTTCTATTTTTATTTATTTATTTTTTGTATGGGTATCATCTAGCGGAAACTTAATATGAATTACTGTCTGTATTTGCAGCAAGATCTTCTAAAATTGGAATGTAATGGTGCATGATTGTTGATTCTTGGATTTTGAAATGGGGGACCGTTATAATTTGATTTAAAGGGATCTAGTAACTTTGTTGACATTTGCAAAAAGTGATGAATGGTTGATGCAATGTATATTGTTGTTATCTCATATGTCCACAGGGTATTGTGTGAAAATTTCAAGTCAAATGGACATTGTATGGCCAAGTAATGAGCGAAAATGCAAAGTGATATTCAGTAACTCGCTGCACTCACTTTGTACACGGAAGAAAAACTCGCCCGGAGTTTTTCTTATCTGAATACTTCAATCATACATATCTTTGTAACGAAAGGGAAATTTGAAAAACCGAAACCTGTCCCGTGATTTTATTGTTAATACGAATACAACAAGGTAAGGGAACCGCTAGAATTAAAATTTTATTTTGAGGATTTGGACAATGTTACTAAGTCCCTTTAAGTGAAATTGAAAATGACTTCCATGAAGTCTATACAATTATTTCTTGTTAAAGGGACATTCCCTCTTTCGCAAGCTAAATTTCAAAAGTTGCGAGGTTATTGTCTTTTATGAAAGAAAATGTCATTTAATATGCCTGAACAAATTAGGGCTTGAAATCTCTTTTTCTTGGAGTTATAGACCTAAAACTAATAAACCGTCGTCCAATTTTAATTGTGCATTTTTACGTATTTTCACCCATTGAGGAAGTTCGTACACAGATTCCACGAAGTACAACAACGCTATGCGTGACCCCTATGCGCTAGCTACGTGACCAGCGCACAAATAAGAATAGCATGACCGCACACTAGGCAAAATAACCAAACCTCGCTTAAACTGACTACATGTAATTACATATTCTTAATTTTTGAGATTTTTTCCGTGACATACCTTTACAAAATGTCGGCTTCACAATACCTTTACAAGAATAAGTACAATATAGTTGTAATATTATGCTAAATCAGTTAAACTCTTTTATTGACCGATATATAGTCTGATGGAGGGACGCATTCGTTTTTCATTCGTAGAATCCAAATTATAGGGCTGTTCGATCTGATTTTTTTTGTGTGTGTATCATTTATCCCCATCCGTCAACTGGAAACTGTTCAGACGTTTTGTAAAAGAGGGACTGTGGTGGTTTCACTTAAGTCTAAAACTGGCTTCTTATGCATCGCAGATCCCATCTTTTGCAGTTAACATGTTGCAGCACAGCGTTGAGTTGCAGTGAATACCAAATTTATATGTGTAGGAAGTGTAGGGTGAAGCTGGGCTTGAAATTAGTACTAGCCTGGGGCAACCAACTATTCGCTTCGAGCCACAAAAATGTCTTTACCTGATACTACAACTTAACATGTCCGAATTGGCCAAATATATTTGTAGTAAATATCTGAATGATTATGTTTAGTTTTGGGTCACATGACTCAGGATCCTAATCATTTAAATGTTAAAATCCCTGATTGCACTTGCCCGATTGGGCCACAAAGAAAAGTAAATTTTTGTAAAATATAAGCAACTAAAATGATGTAATTGTGATGAAACTGATGATATACAAAATGTACACGTACTCGTACTCTTTTGGGGAAACATTTGTCGTTATGATAGAATTCCAAAGTTCCAATAGCATGTTCAGATTTTAGTTTCATAAAAAAAAAAATGTTTGTAGCGTGGTTGTTTATTTGAATTATAAATGTATGTATGGGGGATGTTTGAACGTTATTCTACAATTTGAATGTTGACATTAGTGACCTCTAGCTCTGTTGGCTTCTTATTTCATTAACGTTTTAACCTTTCACTTCCCCTTCCATTGGCAGTTTTTATTTAAAAATCTCGGGACTACTATAATGGGCAAGATTTTGAATTGATTTTTGGGGGAGGGTTCAATATTTGTTTATTTATCCCAAGTCCCAGACATTTAGTCTTTGTCATTGTTTCTCTCTTGTAGGATCAACCTGGTATTCTGGGCGACAAACCAAAGGTCCCTAGCCCACATCCTGACCCTCCAACATTGGCCAAGGAGATGGAAGAATTTGAAAAGCTGATGCAGCTTGGGAAATCTAGTGGAAGTGCATCAGCTGAAAGCAATGAAACAGAGACAAGAGAATTGAGCAGCAAGATGAAAGGGGGTGCATCATCCAAATCTATTGAACTCTATGAACCAGATGAGCCAACGGAGGCTCCTGAAGCTGCATACGAACCTGATAAGCCTACAGCATCACCACTAGTCCACTACCAACCAGAAGATCCGACATCCAAAGAAGCATCTGAACCGTACGTACCGGAACAACCCACTGCCATTGACGATGACGTATATGTACCTGAAGAACCGACACCTTTGGATGATGAAGTGGAGGCTCCTTTGAACTCTGAACCCTACGAGCCTGAGCAGCCGACGGAGGAGACCACAGAACCTAGTGACATTCAGTTAACATCCAAATTAAAGCGTGCAGTGTCTGAAGTTGAAGCTGATATGCCTCAGCTGCAACTGGAGTCGGACAGCTGTAGGAGTGACAATAAAGACACGGAAGCGTCTGAAAATGATTTGAATTCAGCCGACAAATCTGCAACAGACACGGTTACCAGTGAAGGAAGCACTGGCAAATTAGAACAAGAAAATCTTATTCCCGAGGTCTGGTTGAGGAAAAAGGAAAAGAAGAAGAAGCATTCAAGTCACGGTAAACACAAAAAGCCCCTGGTGGAGTGGCGATTGGGGGTAATCCGCAAGGACCACGTTCGGAAAGACTTGACAAAATTTCCTGTGGATGAAAAGTTGATGGCTACCACCAAGCACAAGTGGAACAATGAAAGTGAATTGGAACATCTGAAATTTCACTCTGTCATTGATTCCGACTTCACAGACACTTCTGAGAGGTCTGGTATGACATATGATACTGATTCAGACACAGAGAAAGATGTTAGCACAGAAGTAGAAATGGAAATGGATCAGAGCAGCAGTTTACCCTGTAGCAGTACTGATGCAGAGGGCAAGCCATCAGGAAAGAGTCTTGATGTCGGTGTAGAAATGGTGGAAAATAAAGATGATGATGCTAATGAAGAGATTCCTGTAGAGACTAGATCAAACTCTAAGAATTCAGGGGACGAGCCTGAAAAAGATCAAGAAGAGGTGGAAGAAAAGGAAGAAACTCCAAGTAGAATGAGTACAAGAAGATCTAGCAGAAGAACAAGGGCTGCTGCTGATGAAAACATGGAGGCAGACATCAAGGTTGAGAAGAAAGAAGAACAGCCCAGGCGACATTCTCTCAGAGGTGACAAGCAGAGAGATGATGAAGACAAAGAGAAACAAGAAGACGAAGTAGAAAAAGAAGACGAAGCAGAAAGAGAAGATGAAATAGAAAAAGAAGACAAAGTAGAAAAAGAAGTTCCGTCTGAAACAGACGTAACCAGAGAAGTTTCATCTGAAACGGACAAAACCAAAGAAGTTTTGTCTGAAACAGACAAAACCGGAGAAGTTGAGTCCAAAGCAAGCAAAAGTGAAGATGACTCTGGGAGACGAAGGTCACTTAGAAGTGAAATGAACTTGAATGATTCTGATGACAGCAAAGCTGACTCAAAAGACAAGACAAGCGAGTCGGATTCAAGAAAAGAAGAGGACACTAGAAGGAGAAGATCGACTAGAAGTGGGAAGCACAGAGAGGATTCAGATGATGAAAGAAAAAACGAACAGCCAGAGAAGCAAAGGGAATCAGAAACAAAGAAAGCTGAAGAATCCAGAAGAAGAACAAGAAGTGACAGGCATAGAGATAATTCTGATGATGAGAGAAAGGATGATAGAGACAATGTCTCATCCAAAAGAGATGATTCTAGAAGAAGGAGCACCAGAAGAAGTGGCAGATATCGGAATGATTCTGATGATGAGAGGAGAGATTCCAGAAAGAACGATGACTCAAGGAGAAGAAGTTCTCGGAGAAGTGATAGATATAGAGATGACTCTGACGATGACAGAAAGGAATCGAGGGAGGAGAGACGCCGTAGTAGGAGTAGAAGTCGAGACAGGCGAAGGCACAGAGATGATGACGTCAGATATGACAGATTTGGTAGAAATATCCGAAGGGATAGGAGTGACCGAAGTCGTGAAAGATCCGAAGACCGGAGGTACAGGGATGATGATAGGAGACGTGATCGCACAGAGTCGAGAGAGAGGGATGACCAGAAAAGTTCTAGTAGAGGAAAAAGTGAAGAGTTACAAGAACCTGACAAACCTGAAAAGGAGAAAAATGAATCTGAAAAGAATAAAACCGAATCTGAAAAGAATAAAACCGAACCTGAAAAGAATAAAACCGAACCTGAAAAGGATATAGCCAAACCTAAAGTTCAAGCCAAAGATGAAATGGTCAAAAGTAGAACTGATCCTGAAGAAGAAACAAATGATGTGCCAAGTAAAAAGGACCAAAATGCTAAATCACCAGCTTCCTCTAAACCATCAGCTAGAGTGCCAATTAAGTTCAATTTCTCATCTCGGAGGAATACTCGCAGTACTGTGAAACCCAAAGCAGGTGTTTTTGAGGATGATGAAGATGACAGTGATGAAGATGATAAGCCACTTGCAGAGCTGGTTGATCTTTGTGAAGAGAAGGTAAAAGATTCAAGTATTCATTCTTCCGATAACGATGTTAGAGTTACCAGAAGTAGAAGCAGGGATGGCACGCAAGATCAGGTAGAGCGGCAGAAGAGCAGTTCTCCTCCTCCCCTTCAACGAGAAGTTCTGACTCACCCAGAGTTTACCTTGAGAAAAGAATCGAGGAAAGATGGCCAGGAGACGGAATCTGACAGTGGAGCAGAGTTTGGTCTCATTAACTTCAGTGATGATACCCCACGACTTTATCCAGAAAATATCCTGCATAGTCAGCTTGAGATGGAAATTCTTGCAAGCGCCTTCTGCTCAACAGACACCGAACCAGATACAGAAAATGAAAGACCCAGTGACGTTGAAAAGACCGATGATGAAGTTGTAATGGATTTTCAACCATCACAAGAAATTGAAAGCCCTGAAATCTCTGAAGCAGAACTGACAAAGGATGAGTCAGGGTTTGATACCATCAACATTTTTGCAGATGAGGATACTTCAGAAACTACAGCTTCCACACCACCACCACCACCACCACCACCACCGCAAGATTCAGCAACATCAATATTTCCAGAGATGGTCTTTGAGGAAAATCAGAACACAGAGGCAGACGATCAGCAACAGATTCATGATGAGCCTGTCACAGCAAGTATTTTGACTACTCCAGAGACAAGTGAAGAAGAAGAAGAAGAAGAAGAGCTCACTGCAGTGACGGAATCGGGTCCTGTGAGTCTACAATCAGAGCCGGTGTGTCAAGAAAATACAGAGCCAGATACATTGTATGATCCAGAGTATCCCCTTTCTGAATCACATGAACAAGAGAGTGAGGTGCAGCAGAATCAAGACCCTAGACTAGCCTCTCCTGAGAGAGAGTGCAGTGAAGAGGAAGACAATTCACCAGAACTAACAAAAGCAGATGAGTCGACAGACTCTGATTCTGATACAGAGACCAGTATAGACATTGCATCAAGTGAAGATGAAAAGGAACCTGTAGTCATACCCGAGGAGAACCGTGAAGACATAATGATGTCTAGAATCCAAGAACTTAAACAAAGTCAAGGAGAAGTGTCATCTGATTTTGAAGATGTCCAGGAAGTCGAAGGCAAGGATTCAAACATTGAGTCGAGTTCAGATGAAACACCCGGTGTTGACATTGTTGATCTGACGGCAGGTACAGTGCGTACTGTTGCATCATCCTTTTCTCTGTCACTCCCATCGGAAACGTTGGACGTGGTTCCTGAAGATCAATCTGAATCGGAACTTGTGACAGACTCCAAGACTGCTGTGTTGAATAGTATAGGTGAGAGTGCATCTTCTTCTCAGCAGCAAGCAGCTTGTGAAAATGTTTACCCTAATACTATCAGTACTGTTGATGTTTGCCAAAATGTATCCGTCCAAATGACAGAGGAGGGTTCTAGGAGGAAGAGAAGTCGCTGGGGAGATTCCAGTATAGAAGAACAACCAGCTACGTCGACCAAAGTGTATGATGATCTGCCTTATGACACACCTGGTGCAAACATTACATTTGTTGACCAGACTCAAAATGTTCCATATCTGGTGGAAACACTACCGGACACTATCCAAGAAGTGCAAACTGAAAGCGTCCCGATTCAAAATGTTAATGAAACCGTTGTTCCCGCAATTGAGGTACATTCTGCAGTTCCAACAGTCACTGATGCTGTTGCAGAAATCTCAGCCAACCAGAATGTGTATGCAAGTGTTGTCCCAGGATTTGAAGGACATCCAGATGTTCCCACAGTTCCTGATGCTGGTACCGAAGTTCAACTTTCATCAGAGGTAGAACAGAGTGTAAGCAAAGATGTAGTCATAGACGCACCAGTGAAAAGGAAGAGAAAGTCGAGATGGGACAATATCGTACAAGAGGAAAATCAACAATTAGGGATGGAGGCAGATTTTTGCCAAAAGATACAAATACCCAACGCAGTAGCTCCCCTTGATGCTTCCCTTGGTGTCCACGAAGCCTTGAAGACGGAAGACACCGCAGGAGCTGTTGGTATTCAGAAGCGATTGTTGGCGTTGGCAGCTGGTAACACTGACAGTATGCTGAGCCGATCCCCAGCCGCTGTTGAACCCACCATACCTGTCCTGTCGAAAGAAGAGGGGTACACTTCTCCTACAAAAAGAGTGAAGTTGGAAGGAGCCATGCCAGAGCTTCCAGACGCCGCGTTTGCTAAGCAGGAGGGTTACGAAAGATTGACCGAAGCGGAGATGGACTTCAACAGCCAAGAGAGCTTCACAACTCGATCAACTGCTGACTCCAGCCAAGGGAGTGAAGACGTGGAAGATATGCCTCCAGCCTTGGGTATGGAGATGGACGGAGCCGGAGACAACAAGTCAGGGTTCGGCTTTTTTCATCATGCGGCCGACAATGTTGAGGTGAGAGAATAGTTTATCTTTTTGTTTTATAATATAATTATTTATCATTGACAAAAACAAAGAAAAGGATCTTAAAATCAAGTTTATACTTTTACCTGAAATAAAAACAAATAATTTCATAGTTGAATGTTTATGTGTATGTTTTTTCCATATTTTTGAAACTGAACTAAGATCAGCTGATATTTTTCTTTGAACGTGTGAAAGTAGACCATGAATGTTTTTTTTTACAATTTTGAGTACTACCATATATATTGAAATCTCTGTAACGTGAACCATGCAAATCAGGCAAAACAGATGCTAATATCAACTATCAAGAAGCAAAACAGATATTGTTTTTCTGTAAAATAATCAGAACTATTTGCGCTATTTATGTGAGTATCATAGGGCTTTTCATTAGCATGTGTTTATTTCTTAGGACCAGCTTGAAGACCAGAGTGAACAAAAGGATATCGCAGATGAAGATGTCAGACCCATCCTTTCTCCAGAAGGCATCAAGGCAGAGGAGACCGTTGAGACCATGGAGGATGGTGAACTGGCTCCGGAGCTGAAACCAAAGGTAGAAGACGGAGAGTGGGACGAGAGCTGCGGCAAGGAGCAAGGCGAGATTGATGGCGAGATGGACGACGAGTCGATGAGCGAAGGAGCCGACGGTTTGCGTCGATCCAGTCGACGTCTCAGCCAGAACAAGGAGAACATCCCTGCGGATGACTACTTTGACCGGGACGCGAAGCGGGAGGAGAGGGAGAAACCAAAGGAGGAGTCGAGGGAAAGCAGAGAGGAGAGGCGTCGCTTGCTGTATGAGGAATGGGGCATGGTGGAGAGGAGTAAAATCCCCAAGTTTGATGAACTGGACGAAAATAACTACTTGACTGAAAGGTAATTGTTAATTCTTCCGTTTCTTCTCATGAAAGTAAAACAATGAATTTGTTAGAAGTATAGGAGTAGAAATATAGTTGGTCTACAAGGAGTAAGGAGAGCTGCCAAGTCTCCCTGATTTTTTCGCAGGAGACTCCCTGAAAATATACCAAGATTTGATCCCATCTGCCAATCTCCCTGGTTATTGAAAGATTATTGTCATTAGATTGTTTGCATTTGATAGATATCTCCCTGATTTCAGATGAAATTTCCTTAAATCGTCCTGATTGTTGAATTTCAATGTTGCTAGCTCCGGGTGTGTCATCCCAGAAAAGATTAGCTCCCAAGTTTGTTAAGCCGAACAAGAATTGTTTTTGTTGTATTTATTGTATTCGTGTTCCAAAGCAAAGTTAATTCCTCAAAGGAATATTGGAATAGCATGTTTGTGTTGCCATCTTGAACATATTCTAAACTCTGCCAGGAACATCAGAATAATTCTGACCAATTTTCAAATATAATCTTCCCATGTCCATTAACAGTTTTCCAATTTGTCTATGCCTTGTTTGTCCTTGTAGAGCAGATGGTTAATTTTGATCATTACAAAGTAGGCATAAATTTATCTTGTAAATTGAAAATTTTTGAGATGTATAAATGAAGAAAAAAAACTTTGTCAAGAAATGGAATTATCATATTATGTGCTACAGGTATATAATTGAAATTTTTTGTTATAATGATGAGTCTTTTTCTTGCCTCATTTCTCTTGTAGACGAAGATCTAAGGCTGGCAAAGAAGCTCGGCGAATGGTTTGCTGCTGTACGACATCTAGAGAAGAGAGGCGGCGAGGGATCCAGGCATGTGGGGAAGACTGTCTCAACAGGGTTCTCATGATCGAATGGTATGGGACTAAGCACTTGTTTCAATGTAGTATGCCAAGCGAAAGCTTACATTCAGGCCCTGGTAACCTAGAAATTCAGGCTTAATTGTACCATTTTCCACACAAATCTGGTATCTTGACTAAATTTTCAGGCTCTTGTCTTGTATCCCACTGGCATCTCTGATTATCTGTATGGTCCATTTGGTCTACTTCATGATAACTCAACTTTAATTTCCTCAAGTCCAACAAAAGTAACCCTTGATATCAAATTAACCTAAACCTAATCCCCATTTAAGAATCCTTGTACCAAGCCAAATACTGACATAACAGAAATACCCGAATCAGAAAATTTAAATATTACATCTTTATTAGGGTGTTGTGGTGAAAGGTCACATTTTATAACTAACAATATTTTATCATGCGTAATGTATCTTTTCTTTTCCTTCAGTGGTTCACGCTGTCCATGTAACGATTACTGCACCAACAAGCGCTTTCAAAGAGTAAGTACATTCATTTTAATATAATTTTATTTGCTTAGACAGATCGAAAAAGTATTAAAGGAGAATTCCGGACGATTTATAAAACAATACAGTATATTGGAAATAAATCTAGGGATGTGCTTGAATATTTTCAGGATTTGACTCACTTTGGTTGATTTCTAAGAGATTTTTCTAATGTCATTAACTCTGAGGAAATAATTAAATTTACCGCACACAATCATGAGACGCTTACGTAGCACCCTCACTTTGCTCAATTTCTTGAGTAGGCTTGAATCCGGTGCCACTGCATTGTGATAACTGCATGTGTCATTCATAATAGCCGGTCATGCAGAGCCAGCAAATTCAAGAACCACGTTTACAGAACTTTGTGTCTATTCAAATTCCAATGTAAGCCAAGCGTGTTACAATATCGGGCAGGCAAGTATTTTCAAACGGTTCAACAATGCAGTAATGCTCAAAGGCACGGTCAGTGGCACAGCGTGGACTAAACTATTCATGATCGAGCATTGTATTGGTCCGATCAAAAGAACACATTCGCTGCAGTGTAAAAACATAGATGGGCGCATAGTGATGGTCGCACGTCACAAATTGGTGCATTGTGGGATAGAACAAGCTTGCTCGCGAATTTGTGTCATTTGAATTTCAAAACCAATTATAAGAACCCACAATCATACTTTTTTCATACAAAATTGTGTTTATTGACCTAGAATATCTGTCTTTCAATCATTAGAAGCTTGAAATCATATGGAAGTCTACTTTAAATGTCAGAAAAAATACACAGTACAAACTTATTTATAGTAATGAAATAATTTTAAGTTAATACATATTTTTCCTGTACATGTATACTTATGGACATTTTCATCTGTTACATAGCACCATCACTCCCTGAATGTTTTCATTTATATTTATATGCATCACATTTGTATTTTGAGTCTATAATTTCCTTTTTATTCTTTTCTTCTGTCCAGAGAGAGAATTCCCGAGTTGGAGTATTCTATGCGGAAGGCAAGGGGCATGGATTGAAGGCAAAGGAGGACCTGAAAGAGTAAGTTTACCTGCTCCCTACTAGATTTAACAATCCCCATAGAGTTAAAGGGGTCTAGTTACTTTGTTGACATGTGCAAAAACTGAAAAAAGTGTTGATCAAATTTGTATTTCCGTGATCTGGTATGTCAACTTGGTGAGGTGTGAAAATTCCATGGTAAATGAATGTCATATGAATGAGTAATATGTGAAAATTCAAAGTGATGTGAGTTAGTCATTGTACTTTGTTCACAGTTTAAAAAATTACAATTTCTTACTGCAGTATTAAAAAGAAAAGATGTTTCTTTTGCTATTTCATTTCATTCACCAGCAATGCCTAAGTTGTGCCTGAGTATGTTGGTGAGGTTCTGAACCGTACAGAGATAGAGATTGATATCTCAAGAACCGTTTTGATAGATTTCCACCAAACTTTGTACATGTATGTATCTTGAGTAGTCTATGAGTGGACTAGATTTTGGGGTCACGAGGTCTAAGGTCATAGGTCTCGGGGCTCATGATATATTACTGCAGTATGTTGGTGAGGTCCTAAACCCTACGGAGTTCAGACAGAGGGCAAAGCAGTACAGCAAGGGGATATCATGATCCTGTCTATCATGGACAGAGGTTTCCTCTACTTTAGGATGATGGAAGCTGCATTTTCCTTGATTTGTTTCTTACTGCAGTATTAAAATATTTGTTTTAAACATTTTATATTCACCAGCAATGCCTTTGTGATGGAGTATGTTGGAGAGGTCCTGAACCCCACAGAATTCAGACAGCGGGCAAAGCAGTACAGCAAGGGGAAGAACCTGCATTTCTATTTCATGGCACTCAAGTCAGATGAGGTGAGATAAGGCAATGCTAGAAATAAACTCTTCTGCCTTGTGGCCAGGCGGTGTTTCACAACGATTCAAAGTTGAACCAAACTATTATGGAAAGCCGTTAGAATCTTTGTAAAATTGTTGGAACAGTTATACAGTTATACATGGAAATGCATACATTTTGATTAAAATTAGTAATATTTGTTATTATCAAGGAGTCTAGAAGTTATTGATATAAATTTATGTCGGAAAATTTCAAATGCTTGTATTGCCTTTGAATATGTTTTATTCCAAGGTTACAAATGGCTTTCCATAATTGTTAGGTCCAACTTAGAATCTTTATGTGAACACCCCCCTGGTCGGGCAAGTAAAAACAAGATTTGTCCAATTCTAGTGGCCAGAGGCCTGAATCTGGTGGCGTGAAACAGAAAAAACATAACCAATAATGAAATATATCGTTGCCCATTTGGGCCAGTGGAATTAAGGATCAATGAAATTTAAAAACCTGGGCACCAGCTCACTATTCCCATGTTCAAATTTTATTTTGTATATTTTGTTTTTTATATATTTTCATACATTATTTATATCCTTTGTAAACTAAATAGTTCAACAAATCTTGTTATTCTGCAATAAATCAATGTTTAAATAATAAGATGTACTCTCCTGTTTACAGATAATTGATGCTACTGATAAGGGTAAACTTCTCATGCCTTACATCATTCAACAAATCCTGTTATTGTGCAATAAATAAATGTTGAAATAATAAAATGTATTTTCCTGTTTTCAGATAATTGATGCTACTGACAAGGGAAACTTCTCCCGCTTCATGAACCACAGCTGTGATCCAAATTGTGAAACGCAAAAGGTAAACATATTAAATTAATTAAATGTACATAAATCATTTATCCATGTACAAAGGGTCCTATGCCCTACTAGCAATAGTTTTCATGGATCTAGAAACTTTGTTGACATGTGCAAAAAGTGATGAATGGTTGATAAAATGTGCATGTTTGTGATCTGTTATGTCCACTGTCCAATGTGTGGAAATTTCATGTTAAAATGGATGTTGTATGGTTGAGTAATGAGCAAAAATGCAAATTGTTTTTTCGCAAACTTATAACTTTCCATTGGTTAATTAAAAATCTGAACTTTTCAATCATATCTTTTTAACCAAAGGGAAATTTGAAAACCAAAACTTGTTCTATGCTTATGTTGGTAAAACGAATACAACAAGGTATGAGAGAACCACAAGAGTTCTAAGTAAGAATTGTGGATTTCGACAATGTTACCAGACCCCTTAAATATGTACGCAGAGAAAATCTAAACAGCTGCACCTTTTACTCTGTCAAGTTGATTTGTCTTCTCATTGATCTGCATATTTAGTGGATAATTAGTGCTGTACTTTAAAGAATAGTCACCAGCTTGCTCTGTTTAAAGTGTACACATAGGAGAAGCAGAGCTGTATGTTTTACATTTCAAGTGATTTACAATCACATGGTTCTACATTTACAGTGGACAGTGAACGGCCAACTCAGGGTGGGGTTCTTCACCAAGAGAGGGGTGACGGCAGGGACAGAGCTCACATTCGACTACCAGTTTGAGGTCTACGGGTATGTATTCTCCTGCATTACATTATTTTAAATCATTTCTAGAGCTACGCCAATCCTAAATAAGCTTTGTGAAATATATTCTACTTTTTATTGTGGCATTTTATTATTTAAATTAATTCTAGTGCTATTCTTATCCTATATTAGCTTTATAAAAAATATTCCACTTATATTTCATTTACAGTGTCATGCTAGTCATCATTGGGATCAATATGTGAATGAGAGGGAGTTAGAATGACCTATTGCAATGTTTAAGATAGGCACAGGCCCGAATTGGCAACCAAGTGTTTTTTGGTGTATGTTTAGGGCCACCAAATGTAGGTTTTGGGCGACAAGAATGTGACAAATCTGGTTTTTACTTGCCCAACTGGGCCACAAGGCAAAGCAATGAATTTGTAGCATTGCTTATTGTCTCATCCCCTCTCCATGGATGAAAAGAAATTCCTGTATAGCCACACTCTTTGTGCAAGCATGTAACAAAAGACTTGCCTCTTACAGTCTTGAACTGTTAACCCATTCAGGACTTTTTCCAAAAAATCT
The DNA here is from genome assembly GCA_037951105.1 of Echinarachnius parma. Classification (NCBI taxonomy): domain Eukaryota; kingdom Metazoa; phylum Echinodermata; class Echinoidea; order Clypeasteroida; family Echinarachniidae; genus Echinarachnius; species Echinarachnius parma. The sequence continues at coordinate 33,971 of JBAMJV010006419.1, read as the reverse complement.
TGGCTGCAGTCTATGGAAAATGCATGTTATATCAGAATCAAACTTCTTCAATTGGTTAACCCACTCAATACTAGTCCCGAAAATACTCCACTTGTGTCTATGGAGAACCATGTTATACCAGAATCAAATAGTCTTCAGTAGGTTAATATAATTTTCTTTGAACACCAGACACCTATTGTAAGTCATGCTCTGTATGTTTCAGCTGTGTTTAAAGAATTTTGTGCACCTGTTGAAGGTTGAATAGATGCATTAAAACACATAGAAAATAGAAATAGCTAACAGCTATTTATGCAAATTGCATTGCAATGAATGTTGACTACAGAAGTCCAGTAGCAAGCAACAAAAGATAAAATAGTTGATGATTTATGCATTCAGTTATTGTGTATGAAGGCTTGAGATTTAGAGGAAAGACCCCTTGTAAATGTTATTTCTTCAAGTGTAATTCTTTCTGCTGGTGTATTTGGGAGGTTAGTTGTAAATTGTATTTGTTCAAGTGTAATTCTTGCTGGTGGTGTGTTTGGGAGGTTAGAAGTTTATACAGCGTCACATGGTGAGTATATTCCCAAATTTTAAGCATGTGGCTTGTATTTCAGCCATGATGCTTGGCATTAATTTCTATTAGGAAAACAAATTTAGCTGCTATTTTGGGGTGTAAATGCCCTCCATTTTAGTCAATTAATATTCTGACAAAACAAAGAACTTGGAAAGTTATTCTTTTAGGATTAGACAAAACTTAGGGGCTATTTATAATAAATATGTGTGGTTCTGAGAAGTGCAGAGGCGTGATCGGTAAGCAGTCGACTTGGAGTGGTAGTTATGATACCATGCTGGGTTTTGTATTCCTCTTTTTAGGATGCAACAGAACTTGTCTACGGTGAATGCTCCCTATTTTAACAGTTGCCTTGTGAATAATCTTTCCATTTTATTCACTTTTCTCCAGGCAAGAAGCGCAGAAGTGTCTGTGCGGTACCGAGAAGTGCAGAGGCGTGATTGGTAAGCAGAAGAAACAGCGGGAAGGCAAGGATACCACGCCCAAGAGGAGGGGGAGCATCGGTGAAAGGCGGCGCAAAGACTCCTTTGAAGATGTCACGGTGAGTGAACAAAAATATAATTTTGACAGTCAAACCTGTGTATAGTGACCAGCTAAGAGAAACAAGACAAGCGGCCACTGTACACGGATAACCTCTATAGACAGGTTCCATAACATTGTTTTTCTCTGCATGGGTTCACTTTTAGCTGCTATATATAGGCAGGTTTGGCATTCTCTACCAACACGTGCCCACGACCTGGCATGCATGACTAAAATAACCGATGCTCTTTACTATTTGTATCGGGGATGCCATAGTTCCGGCTATAGCCGGAATTCTGGCTTTTCCGTTTTTTTTACAAACATTCCGGCTTAAAAAAAAAAAAAAAAAAAAAAAAAAACTTGTTTATTTATTTATTTTTAAATTTATTTTTATATATTTTTTTTAATTATATTTTTTTAAGGGGATATGATCCCCAAAATAGGCTCAGATTGCACCAGAGAGCATCTGGAACCCCAGAGTTTCCAGGGCCCTAAAGCAGGCTCTGGACCCCAGCTAAAGCACATCTACAAAGTATAATAATAGGTGGACCATTTACGCGCAATATATGGTAATACACGGGAGATTACCATACTGCCTATTTATACACTGTACCGTTCATCAGTTGAACGTTGTGTTAGGATGCATCGGTAATGAAAACAGACGGGAAATAATCTGTTTTTTTCTATATATTGCAATCTTCAAAACAACAAAGTCAGTACTTATTATCAAAGTATATGACTTAGGGATCACATAAACGAAAGTTTTTTTTGCATTTACTGGTAAATTTAGGGAGAAATCAGCCGACAAAAATTGTTTATGTTTTGGATAGTGCAGCAGGCAGAAGAGGTTGATCTCCACACAATGCTACTGTAATGTACCTATGTGTGAGCTAAAGGGACTTCGCACTTCGCACTTGTGATGTGCGCTTCGCGCTCATTATTTTGAGTCTCCACAAATTTTCAGGCCCTGGAGCCATTTGCCACTGGCATCCCTGTTGTATAGAACATCGGTTATTTTATTCATGCATGCCCAGTCTGGGCACTCTTTGGTAGACGTGGGTAGTCATAGAGAATGCCAGCAGGTTCCATACCATATTACAGTTAAACCTGTGTAAAGTGAGTAAAGAGTAAGATGTGTATTGAGTTACTCTCATTCATCCAGCGGTACTCTGTGTCTTGACCCAACTGATCATTATCATCTTTCCCATGTCTTTTTCTTTAGCTTGATGATGAGATCCAACAGATGGTTGAGGACTGCAGACTTAAGACCACACCCTCGCCTTTCTCAGGTTTATAATCAGAATTGCTGATCAGAAACTCGGCAGAAAGTGTCTCGTGTAACTCGCTCATTCAGAGAGTATTCTGTTACTTGTGCAACTGATTATCATCTTTCTCTTATCTTGTTTTAGCTTGATGATGAGATCCAGCAGATGGTAGAGGAGCTAGATGAGGATGGACTCGACACCAACGACCACACCATCGCCCTGCTCAGGTTCATGGTCAGAGCTGACCAGCAGAAACAGCGCCTAGCTCTCCTCAAAATACTACAGGTAAGATGATTTCAATTTTGTAAAGGGATCTTGTAACATTGTCAAAATCCACAAAACTTACTGAAAACCCTGGCAGTTCTCATACTACAGGTAATACAATTTTAATACATTGTTAGCTGATGGATGTTAATTTGTTTAGTTCGACATTTTGGCTGGAATATACAAAGGTTTATCTAAAACCATGGTCTATATCTTGAAGTGTTTGTAAGCAAGTAAAAAGGGGAATTCACATTAATTTGTTTTTCTAATGAAACAGTTATTGGTGCTTGCTGACCAGGGACACCAAATAAAATTCACCGTCTGAGAACATAGACATTTATTTGGTGTCTTTTGTGAAAATGAAGCGTCAACATTGATAACAAGTAGGAAGTCAAATAATGTTTAAATTGTTCCTTGATTCAGGAGATGACAGATTTGGTGTACCTGATGTACTCTGTATTGCACATTTACTTTAGACAACTAGGTTATGTGATGTTTAAAACTTGTTTATCAATTCAGGAGATCACAGATTTGACGTACCTGAAGTACCTTACATTGAAATGTTAGTATGGTCATTAGACAATTGGGTTATTTGATGTTTAAACTTGTTTCTCAATTCAGGAGACTACAGACTTGACGTACCTGAAGTACTTTGTCACCCATCATGGATTGCGTCTGCTTTGGAGCTGGATGGTAGACCTAGGAGAAAATCCTCAAAACTTGCAGTTCCAAGTAAGTTTGACATTTTACTGAAGATAATATAGATTACAGATACAAACATTTATATCTAAATATTCTCCAATGGAAACATTTGATTACTATTTTGTAAAAAAATATTGTCATGTAAAATTATTTTGAAATGGAAAAAGATGTGGTAAAATAAAATAAAAAATCGATCACACATGTAAATCAAATCTGAAATTAAACGCTTTAGTCTTGTGGATTCAAAGACAAAATTTGTATGATTCATGTGCATCTGCTTTGTCTGTAGTACCTAACGAAGGGTAGCAGATGTGTTTAAAATGTACAACATTCAGTTGATTACTCTATATATATGACAAAAGGTTGATCTCATTTGTAAATTTCATTATTTTATTGTAAAATCAAACCAGTCTTTGTGTTGACCCTAAAAAGGCCGGGGGGGGGGGGGGGGGGGGGGGGGGGGCATAATGGCCCCCCCCCCCCTCCGCAATTTTTTTTTATTGCTCCAAAACGCGGTAAGATGACACGCCGCTGCTTGGTGACTTTTTTCTTTTGGGTCTTGCGCATATTTGAAAACAAAAAATTTGAAAATCGGACCTACCATTACAAAGTCACATGACCTTTTGTATATGCATGTCAGCCCGAAAATTGCTCAATTTTGTGATTTGTGTACAAAACATATATGGAAATATCAGTTTTCGTAAAAGGAGGTATATCATTGGTTATTTGGTCTTGTTTACATTTTATATGTTTGTTTTGGGGTTCATAATTGTTGAATCATAGTTAGAAATAAAAAAATAAAAAAACAATAAAATACATAAGTAAAAAAACACAAAGAAATACATAAGAAATTATAAAAACAATATAAAACATAAGGAAGAACCTGGCTCTTCCAAATTTTTTTGTCGTATTATTATTCCAAATGCTCTAAAGAATATATGTAGTGAAAACCAGAGTTTAATTATGAATAATATATGATTTATGGGTAAAAATATGAATTTTATGAACTTATTTGCATAAATTACCATAAATATGCAAATTAATGAATTTTCCAAAAAATTAAAATTACCATTGTATTCTATACACTTCACTTATCATGCGTGCAATTTAACACGGGGAGCGGCCGAGATCTTAGGGGGGGGGGGGGGGGCAATAATGGCCCCCCCCCCCCCCCCCCCCCCCCCCCAGCCTGCTGAAGACCTCAAATAGCCCAGCCTTTTTAGGGAGAATCTGTTTTCAATAAATCGGCAAACTTGTCTACAGAGGTCACCTGTCTTTAGAGACCTCTTGTCTACAGAAGGCACTTTTCTTGTGTCCCTTGGTCCCTTGGGATGATCACTATAGGCAGGTTTGACTCTGCTTGCTAGATTCAAGATGTAGATTCATTTTGAAAAAGAAAAACATTTAAACACCGAACAATACTTTGAATGAACTGAAGAAATGTTATTGTTATTTCATTGTGTTCTTCATGTGCCTGTTTTGATTTTAATTAATTTAGCGGAGATGCGTTAATTAAAGTATTAAGACTACCTTAAATGTAAGAAAGTGTTTTTCTCTCTCTCTGCACTTCCATAGATCCTACTCACCTTGTCTCGCCTACCTATTCCCAACAAAAACGTTCTCGAGGAGAGCAAGGTCATGTCTGTGATTGAGCGATGGTCACGGGATTCAACCAAGGAAGATACCGACCAGGATCAAGATAGGACAGCCGCTCTCAAGAACGAGAGCGACGTCGATTCATCCAGTGCCAGCGAGACTCCCTCCAGATCCGATACCCCGGTTCCCGGCGCCATGGCAGTCAACTTCAACATCGATGCGCTGAAGTCCGTCGCGGAAGCCACGAGTTCAGGAAGCGACCTGGACAGCGATGCAGGAGCTGGGAGACTAGTGGAGAGCACCGGAAGTCCCTCGTCAGCCGAAGTCGGTGACGGAGACGCTTGTGAGAAGCCGAGTTCAAGCGCGGGAGAAGACACAAGGACGAGCGAGCAAGATGATGAGGATGCCTCGAGGCAACCAGACTCTGCATCCGATGCTAAGGCTTCATCTTCCAATATTGAAGAAGCAAAGTCTCCATCGTCCACCGACATGGAAGCAACGTCTCCGTCATCCACTGGTGTTGAAGCAGAGGGTGAAGCGAATTCTGCAGCAGGGGAAGCAAATTCTGTGGCAGGGGAAGAAGGGAACGAGGTTATATCTGCAATGGAACCCTCAGACCAGGGAGAGGAAATGGACAATCAAACAGAAACTGACATTGCTGATGAAGCCACAAAACCAGAAGGGACATCTGGAGAGACGGATGCACCTGAATCATCGGCCAGTGGCATTCCTGCCGTTGATAGCACAGAAACAGAAGTAGATGAATCTCTTGTGGAAGAGGAACAAGTAAATGATGTGCTGCCGATGGACACTGATGGGCAGATCGAGGAATTACCTTTGGAATCAGAACAAGTGCAATCTAGTGACTCTCCAACTGAAGAGGGCATCTCTTCAGAAGTGCAAGCGCAAACGGTTGAACAGAGTAGTGATTCCCCAGAACAGAGCGAGGATTCAGCAATAGTTAGCAAAGAAATGGTTGAATCAGATGAAAGGACTTCAAATATAGATCAGTCATCGAACGAATCTGAAGCCGCTGTAGTCAAAGAGAGCAATGAAGCCGAGAGTAAATCTGATGCGGAGAGTAAGAACAACTCCTCTGGATTAGCGAACATCATCTCTTCCCTCCTCGATTCATGGAGTGATTTGAAGGTTAGTGTCCCTTTACTCTTCCTAACATGCCAGTTATATCACAACTTAGTAGAATAATGTTTGTTGTATGGTGATACAAATTATCATTGTCCATACGAGTTCAGCCAATAACTAAAATTTGTACAACTCTTGCACAACACAAAACAAAACCAATTTAAATAAAGAAAGAGGACTGAGAAAGAAAAGAAGAGAATACAAATTCTGAGGATAATTTTAACTTTTGGCAAGGAGTTAGCAGACATCACTTTGCATTTTCACTCATTACTCTGCAGTATGATATTCATTTAACATTAAAATATTGAAACATCACTCAGTGAGCAGATAAAATCACAGAAATACACATTTTACAAACCCTTCAGCTTTTGCCTATGTCATCATAGTTACTAGATCCCTTTAACGCACCCTGTGAAAAATATTCCATAATGTTTTGTTCATTGTATGTGTTGTCTTCCATTGCACATTGCAGGAAATCTACAGGATACCAAAGAAAGAGAGCGAAAAGGACAAGGAGAAAGAAAGGGACAGAGATTACGATCGAGATCGGCATCGGTCCGACGACCGGGATAGAGATCGAAGGGACAGAGATCGTGATAGAGATAGACATAGAGACCGTGATAGGGGCAGGGACAGAGACGATAAATACAGATCGAGAGACAGTGATCGCGATCGAGATCGTCATCGAGATCGCGACAGAGATAGGGATAGGGATAGGGACAGAGACCGTGATCGTGATAGGAAAGATAGAGACAAAGATGATCGATCGAGGAGGAAAAGAAGCAGATCACGCAGTCAAGAGAGAGAGACAAAGCCCTCGTCGTCTTGGTCGCGTGACTCTGAGGCGAATTCAACACCTCCCAAGCTGCGGAAGCCTTGGAAGGACTCGAAGGGGAAGGAGGAGAAGGTGAAGGGGAAAGCGGAAGGGAAAGAAGGGTCGGAGGCGGAAGGGTCTGCGAAGAAGATGACCAAGGAGGAGAGGAGGGCATTGTTCGAGATGCAGGTAGAGGCGAAGGAGAGGGAGGAGGCGGAGAGGAAAGAGCAGGAGCTGCTGATGATGGCCCAGTGGGAGGAGCAGGAGCAGGCGCAGCGGGAGCAGATGGGTCAGTTCCTGGACCCCAACGGCTTCCCTATGGACCCCAGTGCCCAGGGCATGATGCTGAATGAACATGGCATGCCCATAGAGGCCCTACCAGGACATCCTGGGCATCCAGGACACATGGGCATCCCTATGGGTATGCATCCAATGGGTGAGGAGTACATGGGACATCCGAACATGCAGGGGGGATTCCCGGAACACATGCAGCACCCTGACATGCAGCACCCTGACATGCAGGGACACTTCCCGCCTCACATGCAGCATCCGGAGCAGATGGGCATGGAGGGGGGCTTCCCCCACCCCCACCAACACCCACACATGCATGAACAGATGATGCAGCCCCACCCCGACGGGACTCCCATGTACGATGACATGGGCTTTCCCATTGCCCCACAGGAGCACATGCAGCATATGCAGCAGCACCCTGGCATGGAGTACGGCATGCACCTGGACGTTGATCCCAACATGATGGGACACCCCATGGACCCCAGAATGATGGCGCACGACCCTAGCATGATGTCGGAGCAGCTTCACCCGGGTATGATGGGCCAGCACCCCAGCGTGGACCCACACCTTCTGGGTGGCCAACCGCACCCTGGGAATGCTTCCATGCTACCTCCTGACCATATGGTGCAGGAGCACATGATGCAGGACAACATGGTGGCCCAGCAGGAGATGCTCATGCAGCAGCAAGTAGTGCAAGCCCAACCAGCGCCTTCAGAGGATCAGCTTATGCCACCGCCATCACTACCTGCACCTAAGAAATCAAAGGCACACAAGAGCCAACAGAAGGTCAGTTACATTTCTTATTTAGTACTGGATTACATTTATTACAAGTATTAATAATTGGTGCTTCTTGAAGAAAAAAAAAAGTCCTTGTGGTGGCAGAGAAATTTATCCATATTTGAGGGCCCCTCTACAAGCAAACTGTGGTTCCCGTCCACTTACTATTGTACAATAATGCCCCCATATATACATTTATGCTAACTTGAGATCTGCCATGTATGTAATATACTTTCATTTCGCTTTCTACAATAACCCAAACAGGCGGCTAAGGCGGCTAAGGAATCTTCCCCGTCAACTTATGTGGCTCCTTCGTCCAGTCGTTCCAGCCCAGTACTAGCCCAGGCCCAACCCCAGGCCCAGCCCCAGCCTGCTCCTTCCCCTGTGCCTATCGCTCAGACTCCACAAGTCCTGCCAACTCCAGTACTACCTCAGCACGTAAGCTATCTGATCATATTTTTGGGAATGGAAGAATAATATGGGTTTCGATTGTTCAAATTATGGAGATATTTATGATTGAATATAAAGTGTTCCAGGGACAGACACCAACAATTTCCTTGTTTAGATTTAACTTGCACAACTGTGCCATCAGGAGAAAAGGTTAATTTCTAGCATTGTGTGTTGATGACAGCCAAAGAATGAGAGAAAAATCTTTAAAGGGATAACGTTGTGAGAAATGGTATTTTTCAAAGAGATTTCAAGAAAACCATCGCTGTAACACACATACATAGAGTTGTAAAATTTGGCCTGATTATGAAGGCATGGCTCTGCCCTGTGTGCATTCTCAATTTCAACGACACAGTGACTTAAAGTGATCCTTTGTTTTTTACTCGCTAGCCTCAACAAGCAGCGCAGACAACGTTCACCTTTGTGACCCCAGACGGCATGCTGGTGACGCAAACCATCACCCCTCTCGCCGCCACGGAGCCAACAATGAACCCACACGTTCAGCAGATGACACAGCAACAACAACAACAACAACCTCAGGTTACAGAATCGATACCGTCACCACCCGCCAAACCAAAGTCCAGCAAACTGCCTCCCAAGTGGAAAACTGCCCAGGATGCGGAGGGGAAGACCTATTACTACCATTCTGTCACAAGGTAAGAATATTATGATAATGATAGTGGCTGTAAAGGTGATGATGGCGCAGATGTTGATGACGACAATGACGAAGAAGACGACGGTATCAGCAGTGATGGTGATGTTGATGAGAGTGGAGATGGTGGTGGTGATGATGATAACTGAAGATGTCAGTGATGATAGTGATGATGGTGATGATTATGGTGAAGATGTCAGATGCTGATGGGGATCATAATGACGATGATGATGATGGTGATGATAACAAATAATGAAGATTATGGTGATTGTGATAAAGATAATGGTGATGACAGTGACGGCAACCATGAAAACAATGACGTGTATTGTTGGTAGGAATAGAGTACTTCATACTTTTCCATATTCAAAGTGTTACTTGTACATGATGGTCACCCTTTTTATCGTGGCAGGCAAACGCAGTGGGAGCCCCCAGTTTGGGATGAAGACATTGATGGGCCCTTTGACGACGACAGTCAGGGAAGCGGGTCCAACACACCGACCTATGATGAGAAGAGTAAGCGGACTACCACTGCTGCTGCTGATACATCCAGTGAAGCTGCCAAGAGATTGAAAGAAGCATTCAGGTCCAAGGTAAGATCACTAAACTATCAAGATTTGTTTAAACGAGTGTGGGATGTTAGAAGAGTTTTGGGGGTCTGTTAGAAGACTGTCAGGGAAGCGGGTCCAACACACCTACCTATGATGAGAAGAGTAAGCGGACTACCACTGCTGCTGCTGATACATCCAGTGAAGCTGCCAAGAGATTGAAAGAAGCATTCATGTCCAAGGTAAGATCACTGTCTACTTAAGCCATCAAGGTTTGTTGATACTAGTGTGGGATTTGAGTTTTGGAGGTCTGTTTGAAGACGGCAGTCAGGGAAGTGGGTCCAACACACCAACCTATGATGAAAAGAGTAAGCGGACTACCACTGCTGCTGCTGATACATCCAGTGAAGCTGCAAAGAGATTGAAAGAAGCATTCAGGTCCTAGGTAATGTCACCGTTTACTTAAGCCATCAACATTTGTGGGGTTTGAGTTTTGGAGGTCTGTTTGAAAACGACAGAGAAATGGGTCCAACACACAAGCCTACAATGAAAAGAGTAAGAAAACTACTAATACATCATGTGAAGGAAGAAGCATTCAGGTCAAAGGCAAGACAGTCACTGTTATTGTATAATCTTTCCAAAATGTCAATAGAACAACAACAGAACTTTGTAAGATGCTTTATGAATCCTGGGTGTAAAATGTAAAGCTTATCCAATGCTAGAAATTAACTGTTATGCCTTGTGGCCCACTCGGGCAAGCGACAACAAGATTTGTCACATTCTAGTGGCCCAAAACCTTCAGCTGGTGACCCCAAATCAAGAAAAACATTACAAATTCTGTTATATTTGGTAGCAATTTTGTGCCATTGGAATCGGGCATGAATGAAATTTGCTGGCCTGTATCTTTTTTTGGGGTGGCTTTTGCCAGCGGGCCTGTGCTCATTTTGAGCATTGTAATATCCCAACGAAAGATCATGCAGTAGGTCTTAACTTCTCCACTTTCCTCCCATTCTTCCGCATTTGCAACCACGATCAACTTGTTGATTATTCTGGTACTTTATTTTGGTTGTGACGTGCAGGATGTGGTGGACAAGTCAACCAGGTTAACACCCTACTCTTTTCGAGAATAGACTAGGTTCTTTTGCAAGCATGAGATGGGACCTCCATTTATCGTCCTATCCAATGGACGGAGTGTTTTCAGTGCATCAATAGAATAAACTTTATTTTTCCTCTGTTCTTGCAGATGTCTCACCATGTTGTGGGCTACCTGAATGTCTACCGGAAACCAGAGTGCAAGATTGGACGAATCACCAACACAGATGATTTCAAACACCTCGCCAGAAAGGTAGAATAGTTCAATGGGTTCAGTGGGGCGGGCTTAGCAAATGAAGAAAAATAATTGATAAAATGATTTAAAATATACAAAACGGTTTACAAATACTTGATGTGTACACTAAATACAGATACACAGAAGTCAACATGCATTTGCATGTCAACATCTTTGAACAGACATTGCTCATTGGTTTCTGCTTCTTGACTTATTTGAATCCAATATAATTTTACAAATTATTATGTTCATACACAATTTTAAGGTTCAAAGTAGTCCTTTGCAATTACTTTTTGATTGACAACATGATGAAATGGAAATTGTTAAACACTGTTGCTTCTATCTTCTTCAGCTGACCCATGGTATTATAACCATGGCAAAGTAGCTGAAACATTATTTATTGCTGCTGCCTGTTCCTTACTTTTTGATTGACAATATGACAAAATGACAACTTCTGAACACCTTCTTGTCACTACTATCTTGATCATGTTTACTTTCCCCATGTATTCATTCTTATTTGGATTGCAAAATCTAGTAAGGAACAAAGTTAACAGGAAGCCTTAGCTATTGCAAAATCTTGTAAGGAACAAGTTAAGAGGTAGTCCTTAGCTAATACTTTTTGGTTGACAACACAATGAAATAATATTTTTTGAACACTGTTACTGGAAGGATGGGAAAGTGGTTCCCTAGCAGTATGTGTGCCTACCAGGCGACTGGCTGGAATACTCCATAGGGAGTGGAAAATGTGCATTTTGTGTGCAGGAATGATTGCAGTCTGTGTGTATGTGGTGATAATAATGGTGTAAAACATCATTTCTCATGTGAATAGTGCTAGATCAGTTTACCCTTATCATTATTACTATTTATCACAATTTTCTCTTATTCTGTTTTCCCTACAGCTGACCCATGGTATCATGGCAAAGGAGCTGAAACACTGTCGTAACATCGAAGACCTGGAGGTGAATGAGAACGTCAAACACAAGGCCAAGGAATATATCAAGAAGTACATGGCCCGCTTCGGCAAACACTACAAGAAAGACACAGTAGAAGTTGACTTTTGAGTTAAAGACTTATAGCGCTGCAAACTTTGTTCAGAGAAGAATAGAAATGCTGAGCTTCAGACACCAGGCCAAGGAATTTATCATGAAGTAAATGGCACGCTTCTGCAAACACTACAAGAAAAACAAAAGTAGAAGTTGACTTTTGAAGTTAATGAACTGTTAATTCGCCTGAAATTGTAGCTTTTTCGATTCAAGTTTGGCTGCAAATCCTATTCAGCGGTGAATGGAATGCCTACCTCAAGACCAAGAAATATATCCAGAAGTACATGGCAAGCTTCGTCAAAAACTTATAAGAAAAACACAGTAAAAGTTGACTTTTGAAGTGCTTGTTCTATTCAAGTTCGGCTGCAAACTTTATTCAGAGATGAACGAGAATACCAAGTACAAGGCCAAGGAATATATTACTAAGTGCATGGCACACTTCTCCCAAATGTACACGACCGACAAGGCAGAGTTTGACTTATGCAGTTAACAAACATTAGCTTTTGTCAAACTGGTCTCGGTCAAACCTGTATTAGCAGCCAAATGTCAGTAGCAGCCAACCTGCCAATAGTGGCCAACAAAGTTGAATTCTGTACAGAAATATTATGTTGTAGAACCTTGAGGTTCTTGAGGTCACCTGTCTACAGGGGATACAATAATTTATTTCCTGCACAGAAAAAGAATGTTATAGAACTTTTCTATAGAGATCACCTGTCTACAGGGGGCCACCAAAAGTGTTCCCTGCACATAAAAAGAATGTCATAGAACCTGTCTATAGAGGTCACTTGTTTACAGGGGCCACCAGAAGTGATTGTATGCACAGACAAATAATATAGAACCTGTCTATTGAGGTCACCTGCCTACATTGGCCACTTTTCTTGTTTCCCATAAGTGATCACTGAACACAGGTTTGACTGTATTCCCCTCCTATACTTTCAGTACAAAGGAGATGTATTCTTTTTTGTGTTGTGGCTGTGAACAATCAAATGGTTTATCATTGAAAAGCTGGCCACTAATTGAATGGGCTGGACCCAACTGATGTTCAGCAATTCTTCATTAGTCTTTTTCAATCTACCAGGACCCATATACATAAACTCAAGCTAGCTTAGTGTCATTTTAAGTCTAATTTTATTTAGATGAAAGAGCCAATGCAAGTTTTCTTGGGCATTATTTGTGGTTATATGGGTAATCATTTATTAAAGTGATCCATTAACTTTGTACAATTTCAACCGAACTCACTTAGTGCTTTCCCACTTCTCTTGTACCCTGTTCTTTGGTTTATAGTAACCGAAGAATGTAATGGGTTTTGATTTTTCAAACGACCCATAATCATGGATATATCGAAGATTGAATTTAAGAGCGTCTATAAACGGTTTCCGACCATAGCCAAGAGTATCTGAATTTGGATACTCAATCGTCCATAGTATCCAAAATTTGAATGTTTTCACTAGCTAAAATGTATTCTTTTTCTATGAAATTCTCACATATCTTTCTCAAGAATCTTACAATGAAATTGGTAAATCATTGAACTTTCAAACAATACTTTTGGGGGAAAATATAGTTAATGGATCACTTTAACTACTCTATATTAACCCTAGTAGGCAACTAAAAGAATTTCTTGTTGCATACTTGGTCATATCATCTAGAATAGACTTAGCATGGAACTAAGGCAAAGCTAGTGTGGTGTGAAACACTGTTAGCTTAACGTCCTTCCCGTGCCATTTTTGGCTCATATAAGGCGTCGCCTGTCTCTGATTCATTAGCCCTAGGCCACACATCTACTTATTGTAGCGAAAGCTACAGATAGGGGCCAGTCCTCTGGTAACTTGTGTGGTTAACTTTCCCTTGCCTGGCTAGAAGGCAGAAGGTACCAATTTTAAAGTCTTTGGTATGACCCGGTCTGGGTCTCGAACCCGGGACCTTCCATGCATAAGAAGTACACTATTCGCTAAGCCACCATGCTCGGTCACTGTTAACTTAGTTTCATGCTAAAACTATTTTAGATGATTCAGCAAGCAGTCTTCTTGGTCAATGACGAGGATTAGCCAATTTGACCGTAGTTGGCAATTAAAATGGCCTTATCATCATCCAAAAGAAACCAAGCATGAAACTAGGCTATGGAAAATCAAAAATTATTTTGTTTGCATCCGTGGCCCTATCAACCAAAAGAAATTTATGAAACTAAGCTAGCGATGTTTTATGAATTTACAGGCCTTGGTGGTTGTCATGGGAAAGAATAAGTGAGATTTCTTTGTTAAATAATGCGATTTGCCTCGGGCAGTATTAACAAGGCCAAATACAAATTGTATTCAGTACAACACTTCTGTTCGGTAATTTAGTAATAAATACTTATTTTAATACTTCTGAAGCTAAAATCAGATGTTTTCAATAACACTGTCTTTTTTTTATGCACAAAACTTGTTCATTATCTTGAGGAAAATAGAAAAGAGGTTGTGTAATAATGGCATATGAAAATGCATGTATTCCCGGAATATGTACAACCGGGCAAGTAGGTAATAAGTCGGTAAAAAATTACCAGGGCCCATATTCATGAAAGCCTTGGACAGCGTGGCCTAGAAGTAAACACAATATATTTTAGTTGCTAACTAGGGTTAACGTAGTGGGTACCTAAGGCTTACCCAGTTGACCCTAGTTGGGGACTAGCAAAACTGTTTGTTGCTCAATAAACTGCACATCAAAAATACACTTGGCAAGGAACTAAGCTAGCAGGGTCCCATGAATATGGGGCCTGATCCCTAAAATTCCTTCGTTAATATAGTAGTTTCTTTTGAAAACAAGGCTTTGATTTGATTCCGAGTCGGGTGTGGGAGACTGTAAGAAATGATAATTAAAATGTTTTCACATGATTCAAAAGTTTATCACGCAACTGGTAATGTATGAAATAAAAAGGTGCATCTTCCAGGGCTAGTTTGCAAGTCAGACCCTGAACAAGCTTACTGAAAGTTGTTTTGAATTGAACTTGTATAATTTATTAGGAGTTTGGGGGCGCTTTTGTGGGACTCGTGTGACTTTTGGGGCATTTTTGAAAGGTATTTCAAGGGCATAATCGCCTTGAGCCGTTGTACATTTGTCTCGGGGACCTCTGGTTGAGTTGTGCGATTACAGATGAGCTAAATTCATAGCTGCCAACTGTTACGAAAAATTCGTAATTGTTACGAATTTCCCACCCTCTTTACGAAATTACAAATACTCCTTTTTTCCGTTTTCACGTTTTTAAACGTAAATCTGACCAAATCATACCTAGTAATTGTGCAAAAATGATGAAAAATAGGGCCATGGACGCCGGCTGCAATGGACTCCGGCCGCAATGGACTCCGCGCTTCACGCTCCAGAGCCCTAAAGCGAGCCCTGGACCCCGGCTAAAGCACACAACACTACATTGTAATGCTGCGCTATACGGGAACAATGTGGGACAGTACAAAAAAAGTTTGTCAAAATTTCACACAAAATTCTTATCTTAAATTCAACAAAATCAATCATGACTGGCCCTAAAAATGATACAAGTGTTATATGAACTTACCAAAATGGTCCAAATTATTCTTCAAATGTCGAAAAAAATGGAAAATCTGCAGTTTTGGAAAATAAAAAGACTGAGAAAATCTCAGTCGTGATCCCTCTCGAAAGTGTTGCTGCTATCTGGATGACTGTCATGTATTTCCCGCAAGCTTCCCACACCACACGTGTTACCGTATCCGAATTCTGACACGGCGTATCCGAATTCTGATACGGCGTATCCGAAATCGGATACGGCGGGCATGCTTGCAGATCGCGAGTTGGCTTGTTTTGGACAATAATAAGCGGCCTCCGCATGTTGCGGGCGGGCTTTCTTTGTTTACGATGGGACATCGAGCAGGAAGAGAAAGAAATGGAACTTATATGACGATTTTTGTAAGTATGACTTATCATTTTGAAAATGAAATTTTGTACAATAAATCATAAAATCAGCTTCAATCTAGGTATGCAATTTTTAACTTTAGATATGCTGTTCTTTTCTCTCTGTTTGTAGTTCAAATTGTGTCCCGTAGATTTTTACCACTGTGAGCAGTAAATGGTCCTATCAGGACCATTTACAATACATTGTAGATGTGGGCTAAAGGGACTTCGCGCTCGTGATGTGTGCTTCGCGCACATGATATTCAGTTTTGCTTAAATGTTACTAATTTAAAATTCCAAATGTTGGCAGCTATGTAAATTGTGTTGAAACATGATTATCTACAGTATGCATCTGTGATTGACCACTGTGTCATCTAATTATGAATTGGGGCCTCTTCAATAGTCTTGTGAATTTTTTGGGCCTCTTTTAGGTATTTCAAGGGCAAAATGGCCTTGAGCGGTGAGCCGTTGTACATTTTCCTCACAGACCTCTGGTTGAGTTGTACAATTACAGATGAGCTAAACTGTGTTGAAACATGATTAACTACATTATGCATCTGTGATTGACACTATATGTATCCGTCTGTTTCCGATTTTGGATTGGCCCATTTTTACATGTATGGGTGTTGATCAATTGTCAATCAATCGTACATGGTTGGAGTAGGAGTTGAAAGCTCCAAACACGGTTGATAGTTGAGATTCTTCAAACTAGAGTTTTGGTTGGTTTAATCTTTGTAAATGAATTGAACTTTACAACATTTAGAATTACGAATGTTGTATTAATTAGCATCCATTCTCATTGCTGTTCGTTTGAAGTGGACATAAAAAAGCAGCAAAATGGTATAAGATATCAAATTGTTACGACTGATTAATTCTGCCAGTTTATGACATGTTTGGTTTTTAACCCGTGTATGTACTATGTAAAAAGAAAGTGTACTATTAGACGTTAGTGGTCATTAAGTGCATCACCAGAAGATTTTTTTTTTGTAGAGTGAAGATATTTTGTTATTTTGTACTTATGACTGGATCAGAGGACTGCACTATATGAAGATGAAATAAGAATCTGATGTTCCTTAAAGGTGTTTGTATTAAAAAAAAACTTGCTGTAACAGATTTTTTATAGTATGTATAAAAGTGTGTGCAAGAGAGATTCGAGAAATTAAAAAATATCAAGATGTGAAAATGAATAAAAAAATATTATTGTTACTAAAGAAATGTTGTTTTTCACTGCCTGACTTTGTCACATACAGTGGATCCTCTTTATAACGTGCTCGTTATAATGAGGTTTCACTGTACATGGATTGTATTTGGATAGATTTGTCACATGAGCTGCACCCACTGGCGTAAATCTGTCCGGAAAACACAATGCATTGGGGGGTCGAGCAATTGTTCACAAACGGTTTGTGAACAATTGCTCGACCCCCCAATGCATTGTGCTTTCCGAACAGATTTACGCCAGTGGCTGCACCCATTTATGTACAGTTGAACCTCTTTATAATGTGCTCCGTTATAACCAGGTACCTGATAAAGCGAGGTCATTTCACAGGTCCCGGTTATATCCACTTTATTGTTTTTAAGCCCTGATGCAACAAGATATCTGATATAACATGGTCAATTTAATGGACCCAATGTGCTTGTTATATTATGAGGTTTCACTTTACTCTGATTGTATTTGGATGGTTTTATGTTGCATGCTCTTCACCCATTTTGACTACTAACAAAATCAATATTTCTGGGCTTTAATCCTTAGGGTTAGAGTTTGGAGTTTGTTTCAGATATCGTGTAGTACTTGGGTGTGACTCTCATACACAAGTGCTACCCAACCGTGTCCATGAACCCCTGAAATGAACCATAAATGGTGTATCGCACCTTTTTAAAGGGGTAGTTCAGTTTTGGTATAGAGGGCGCTGCACAAAATAATTTTTTGGTGAGATAATCAAAGACTAATTGTAAAATTAGAAAGAGCATACAATTTTAATGGCAGCACAAACTTTATTTGATCAAAATCGTTCAGAAACGGCTGAAATATCAATAAATATATACGATCGGAAGGGCCCAGATTTATTTGATGATTTTTGTCAAAAAAATTTAAAATGCTTCCACTTTAAAAAAAAGAGGTTTTTAAATGATCTCTCTAATCATTATTTCAACAAAACATCACATGCATAATTTGGTATGAAAAATGGTTGAAACCAATTTTTTTTTTTATAGAGAGCGCCCTCTTGTGTTTAATGGCTCTTTTTGAATGATAACGGGCTTTTTACTTAGTCGTTTGTAATTTTCTATACCTTTCGAGCATGGTGGTGTTTAGTTTGTAATGTTACTGTGCAGGTTTTGGTGACCAAAGCTCAGCCTTACCAAAACTGTACTACCCCTTTAAGTTTACACCCCTAGATGGCGCAATGCTTTTAAAAACGTTGAAAACCTGTGCACCTGAAAAGGTACCCTTTTGTGATTTTATTTCTTTTGAAGGGACCCTTCAGTGGGATGATTGCGGAAAACCAAGGAAACGTCGACAGGATACCCTTTTGACGTTTTGACGTTTGACCCTTTAGACCCCCTCCCCCTCACCCCCCCCCCCCCCCCCATGGGTTCCCCACTCGATATACACTACATTATCTTTCATAGACTTCAAAACTAAGAATACTTGAAGATTCCCGTACCGTATAATTTTTAATGCATGGCAGAGGGTAGTCCGAAAAATTAGCCAATGTTTCGAGGGTTCTTTGCCGATTTTTTTTTCTCCTCGCCCGTTCATGGAGGTATAGTATGACGTCATAATATTAAAGGACCCCTCCAGAACGAGATGGATTTTTCTGTCTAGGCAGAGGGAAGAAGATAAGCATGTGGGGACTTCTCAAAATGTCGTTTTGGAATATTCGCCATTCATATAATAAAGTCCCTACTAGATAAAGCAATAATATTCCCCGTATACGCACTGGATTATGGATTTAAAACATGCAGTAGGTCTAAGCCATAAGCCTATGTCATAGGCAAATGTCGACCCGACCGATCTTCGATGTACTACGATGATGTATGAAGATATATGAAGAGAAGATGAACATTTGGAACTGTTTTAAAGGGGTAGTTCAGTTTTGGTAGAGAGGGCGCTGCACATCACAATTGTGTTGTGAGTTAATGAAAAATTGAGTGTCGAATTTGAGAGAACATGCAATTTTAATTGCAGAATAAACTTTATTTGGTCAAAATCGGCCCAGAAACGGCTGAAATATCAATAAATATATCTGATCTTATAATTATTTGGGGCCCAAATAATTAGATGATTTTTTCAAAAAATTAAACAAATGCTTGCACTTGTTCAAAAATTTTCAAAAGCGTTTTTTAAATAGTTGTTGATGATCTCTCTATTTAATCATTATTTCAATAAAACATCACATGCATAATTTTGTATGAAAAATGGTTGAAACCAATGCCTCTTTAGAAAGCGCCCTCTTGTGTTTTAATGGCTCGTTTTGAATGATAACAGGCTTTTTACTTAGTCGTTTGTAATTTTGTATACCTTTCGAGCATGGTAGAGTTATAACTATTAGTTTATAATGTTACTGTCCAGATTTGGTTACTAAAGTTCAGACTTACCAAAACTGTACTACCCCTTTAAATTTCGTTTGGGAATAGTCCCCATAGTAACAAAGTCCTATATACTAGCTAAAACAATATCTAAAACATACTGTACTCGGGCCTATAGGCCAATGTCAAGGGCGAACGGCCGACCGATCTTCACTGTATACTACGATGATGTATGCTGGCGAAAAGAAGATAAGCTTTTGGGGACTTTTTGAAATATCGTTTGGGAATATTCGCCATTAACAAAGTCACTACTAGATAAAGCATCCAGTAGGCCTCACCCGGGGGTGTCACTGCACATTGGCCATTTATACATACGCATGATCGTTAACATTTCGCGAAGAAAGGGGGTAATTTTCGCATGGGTTCACGAAAAAAACAAAACTGGGGGAAAAGAAAGAAAGTGTATTTCATGACCTTGTTCGCGGAGAGTACACATTTCATAGAAATATTCAACGCCGCCAATTGGGGGTCGTTTTTTACCTCGAGAACGATCATGTGTTCTAACTTTGAATATGAAGTGACACCGCCAGGCGCCACTGTTTCATACAAAAGGCCAACTTCTGATCATTTCCGAGATCTCGACTTTCAACATGTCAATGCGTTACGCACGGGCGTCGATCTGTCATTGATACCCATTGATCAGGGGGGGATGGCGTTACGAGAGGAAAACGTATAAGCAACTATTTAGACAAATATTTAAACCAACTATTTAGGTACATTCATAAATCTCGTTTGGGAATATCCTTTAGACTTAGAGGCTCGACACGTAAGATTTATTGGAAATGTCCTTGGCCCCTTGCAACATTATACACTGCCGTATTAAAGCTAGGCAGATTTGCGTAATGCAATGTACCTAAAGCAATAGAAATGCACATTTATAAAGTGCATTTTACCTGCGTGGCTTTATCTTTTAACCAAATACTACTACACCAACAACTGAAAAACATAAAAAACATTAACACTCCGTAAATCAGCCGCATCGGCAATACTGTTCAGAGAATCATCTTTTGACTTTAGAGAGCAGACATGATAAGGATGTTTCCTTTAAACCATATCTGCATCAGCAAATCGGGTTGGCGGGCAGTGGTGTAGCGTGGCCCCAGTGGTTAAGATAAGGGAGGGGGAAGGGGGCGCATGGTAGGCATGTGCACCCTCATTCATTTTACAAAACAATACCATTCTGTTAAGAAATAAATAAATCGAGTGTGCCATCAACAAGTGTTTCCCCCCCCCCCCCCCAACAAAAACATAAGAAACAAAAAACAAAAACAAAACAATCAGTCGGACCACGCAGTGGCGTAGATATAATTATGTATTTTTCTTTTTATACAAAACCCCCGATAAAACAATAGCGAGGGTGTGGCAAGATGGCTTCTCGATGGCGTCATGCAACTCTTCCCAAAATGTTATTGAAAAGGGTGGGCCTACACTCTATCCACATCTTTCACGCATAAGGCTAAGATCGGTGGTATTTGAAGCGGTTGTGTCCGTCCCGACAGCAGATTTAATTCCAAAAGGCGCTAAAGCCACTTTCAAAGATTATGTATTCAACGATGGAAGTGCAATTATATAAGCTACGACAGTATCTTTATGGATATATATTTCGCAATAAAAAAGGAAACTTGGATCATTCTATTTTCATTATACTCTTTCATTATTTTATGCTTGTGTGGGTGTACAACATCGGACAGAAAACACGCAGTTTTTCCCCCCAACTTATTAATTGAAACATGGATTTTGCGTCTTTCGGAATTAAGATCATATATCATCGAGAACTATATTTACATATATCTTGTATAGGATATAATGAATGGTGTCGGGATGAAGACAGCCGCATAAATCACTATAAGGATTGTGGACTAAATTAGGCTGGTGCATGGCGCATCCATTCGCGAATTCGGTGCCTGACACGTCAGACCTATATCCAAAAATATCCGACTTATGATTTATGGATGGTGATTAGGCTGAATAAATGAACAATAGCAACAACAACACAACAACAACAACACTAGTTCCGGCTGAGTTTTTAATTTTTTGTTGTTGTTGGTTGCCTTTGCATCTTTGTGCGGAAGTTGTCGGTTCGAAGCCCAAGTCAGAATTGGTTTACCACAGCAAGATACATTGTCCTTACTTGCTGAGAAGCACACAATCATGTTTCCCAAGGTAGTTGAATGTGCGCACCACGCATAGGCGTATACCCAGGGGGAAAATAACAGAAAAATAATTGTTTTGGGGTGTTCAAACACCTCCCATTAGTTCTTTTTTACCGGTCTTGAGTCCACTTTTTATCGGTCTCGACCATTCATATAACCAATGGTCTCGGAACCCCCCCCCCCCCGATCCACCCCCCCCCCCCCCCCCCCCCCCGAGGACACAACTTAACCAGTGGTCTCGAGCTCGGCCTCGATTTTCTTTGGCGACGTTGTTGTTGTTGTTGTTATAATTTAGTTATTTTGGGGATTAGTCAGGAAAGTATAACAATTTTCATACAATTAGATGGTAAATCGATGGGAACGTGGTTCTACATCATATTATATTCGAAAGTCAGTGGGATTTTAATATATAATGAAATCCAAATGTTGATAAAATTCGGAAAACCGATGCACAAATTCAGAGCGGATATTTTTGTGTAAGCACGATATTCCGTGACTCACATATCCAAGCGTAAAAAATGCAAGTTATATCCATACAGTAAGGAGCAGAGGAGAAGCGCCGGGGGTGGGCGGGGGGGGGGGGGGGGGGGGCATGGGGGAGCACGTGCCCCCTAATAATTGAAAACAAGCGATAGTGTGAACAAACTGTTGACCATAGTCCCACTGTATACGGTATCTCCTTCCTTTTAATATCCGGTTGACATCCGGAAGGTACTAGCAGGAAACACAATGATGTTGACCAAGTTCGGAACGGATTATAGAGGCTCCGTTTCGCGTGTAACGAAACGTCATGGATCTTCAAAACTTGCTAGATACTGACCGTTTCATCACATTTTGGTCGGATAGGAAACGGAAGGAGAAGCGATACAGTGGGACTAGGCCATTACATTGGAGCGTGTTAACAGTGTCGACACTAATCACAGTGTGAGCACACTAATCACAGTGTGAGCACACTAATCACACCGTGAACACACTTTGAGCACGCTGTGTCTGTGATCACACTAGTTTACACACTGTGAACGCAATGTATATCACAGTGTATATATGGACAGTATGTTTATAGTGTGTTCACGTTGTGATCACAGTGTGTTCTCGGTGAGATGAATTTTGATGAATTCTGGTAACTTTGGTAACATGTGCAAATAGTTAGTGATGAATGGTTGACACAATGTTTATTGTTTTTATCTGATATTTCCAATGGGTATTGTGTAAAAAAGTAAAGTTAAAAGGACGTTTAATTTAAATCATGGCCGAGTAATGAGCAAAAAATGCAAAGCGATATTCACTTACTCCTTGCATTGACTTTGTACACGGTTTCGACTATCCAATGGATAGTTTGCAATCTGAACACTTCAATCGTAAATATCTTTTTAACGAAAGGGAAATTCGAAAAACCGAAACCTGTTCCATGCTTAGTTGAGGGAACCGCTAGAAATTTGGACAATGTTACTTGATCCCTTTTAAAACGAATTCATTCAACATACTCTACAAAGTGTTTTCACACTGTGGTCCGCACTGACCACTGTGAGTACAGTGTGTTCACACTGTGAAACACAGCGCGCTCAGACTGTGACACACTTTCACACATTCACGGTATATAGCAATGCCACTTTGAATTTCTCCACGTCAATTCCCCGCCTATTTTTAGATACTCATAAGCAGTTAGCGTTCATTTGTTAAAAAGCTAAAGAAATGGCGTCAACAAAAAGCCGCAAGGTTTGATTGTTTTACTTAGTATAGTTCATTACGTCAGCTGTATAATTACCATGCAAATCCCCCTTCTAATTATGATTTATAATGCACGCCAGATCACAACCTTGTATAGTACAGACTTTTTATTTGGGAAATGGCAGATTGACCACGCGTATATGGGAGAAAATAGATCTTAGGTTCCATTTGAAAATACGGACTTTCCATTTTATTTCGTCACGCGAATGCAAACAGTAAGAAGAAAAATGCTGCTTAATTAAAGTCTCGTGAAAATTGTATTGACATAGCCGCTTTTTGACGTAACATCAATCGATACGTGAATGTAAGGTGGATGAAACAACGTGACAACATCGCTACGGACATCATGGACATCCAGGCCCAAAATACCATTATTAAAGGGATGTATAACTTTGTTGACATGTGCAAAATCTGATGAATGGTTTATATATTTTTTTTGTGTGATCTGATATTTCCTTTGGGTGATTTGTTAAAATTCCATGGTAAATGGATTATGGATATCATATGACCGAGTAATGAGCGAAAATTCAAAGTGATGTTTGCTAACTCCTGCGCTGACTTTGTACACAGTTTAAATTATCCAGTGGATAATATCAACTCCGAACACTTCAATCATAAATTTATTTTTAAAGAAAGAGAAATTCGAAAAACCGAAACCCGATCCAAGCTTGTATTGGTAATACGAACACAACGTGGTACGTGAGAACTGCTAGATTTCTTAATACAAATTGTGAATGTTGACAATGTCACCATAGATCCCTTGAAATCCAGATCTAGATTCGCAAATCAGACACGTGGTGCCGTCTTGCGAACGCCTTGCGCAAGGTGCGAAATATTTATTACACACTGGCTGAATGTTATGCAGTGCGATTAGTTTGTCCATTATCACTCCCATGATTGTATAGGTTTGTCAATTTTAAAGGGAAAGTTGAGTTTTGGTAGAGAGGGCGCTAGACTACTTAATTGGTTTGTGAGGTAATGAAAAACTGAGTGTAAAATTTGAAAGAGCATAATATTTAAACAATAAAATCATCTTTGTTTGATCCAAATCGGTTCAGAAACGGCTGAAATATCCATAAATATAACAATTTGTAATAAACCCGGGGCCCCGGGTTTATTAGAAAATTTTGAACCAGCCGTTAAATTTTTTTTTAAATGCTTCCTCTTTTCAAAAAGTTACAAAATAGGTATTTAAATAGTTGTTGGTTATTTCTATATCTAATCACTATTTCAACAAAGCATCACATGCACAATATTTTATTCAAAATGGTTGAAACCGATGAATGTTTAGAGAGCGCCCTCTTACGTTTTAACGGCTCTTTTTTAATGATAACATGATCTTTACTACGTCATTTGTAATTTTGTGTTCCTTTCTAGTTATAACTATTAGTTTGTAATGTAATGATGCAGGTTTTGGTTACTAAAATTCAGTTTCACTAAAACTGTACTCTCCTTACCAGAACTCAACTATCCCTTTAATGATGGGTGCCCCTGAGCTCCCCGCTACACAATTGTTGTAGGGTTAAAGTGATAACTTAATGAAATAGGTATTTTTTCTTCAAATGTCTCTCTAATTACGGAGATATTTATGACTGATAAAAGCATTCTGGAACGCTTTGTATTTGCAGTCAAATCAATGGGCAGTACGTGATATAAACCAACATCAATTATCACATTTTCAATAGGTAATCAGTGTTTCGTTTCTGATATAAAAGAAAAAAACGTTCAGACCTCATTCAGAAGAATCTTACGATGATATTCATTTGGTGGATGATTTTACGTCTCCAATATCACTTTTGGACATATCTGATGAAGTCAATATATCATTTTAAAAAATGGGGATGATGAGGTGAGGACCTCAGAGAGTTGCGAAAATGGGAATATTCGGACAATTAGCACCTCGTGACATAACGCGAACAGCGAGGTTATCGAGCCTTTATCGCTTTTGAGGCGGAAACATGATTCTGGCAGAAGGTGGCTTAGCCCCCTCCCCTCCCTCCTCCTCCCAAATGAAACAAAATCGCGTTTGTCCGCTTTTGTCCAGCATTATAATTAATTCACTATAAATACAGCTGCTCTCTTTCCATGTGTATAAATATGAACCCAGTATGAGGTGACGGTCTAGTGGTCAGAGAGCTGTTCCTTGCACTGATCGGACCAAGTTCGAACCAAGGTCGCGTCTCTCGGATGGGATGGGGTGACCCCATGCCCCCTCGTAGCCGCGCAATTATCGTACAGGATTAAAAGGCCGGGTTGAAGGCCCTCCGAGAGTACTGTTGTGAAAATGGGGATATTCGGAGAATTAGCACCTCAAAACTCGAGCAGCGAGGTGACGGAGCCTTCATCCTTTTTGAGGCGGAAAATGATTGTCGTATGGAAAAAAGAATTGTCGTATGGGATTCAAAGTTTGGGCTTATGGCCCTACGAGAGGAGAAAGAAGGTGGTGTAGCCCCCCCCCCCCCCCAAAAAAAAAAAAAAAAAAAAAAAAAAAAAAACACACAAATACACATAAAAACACAAAAAACAAAAACAAAAACAAAACAAAACAAGCAAAGACAGTTGATTCACTATCACTGCTCTCTTTCCATGTGGCAATATTCAACTTGGGGTCTATGAGAATACATGTATTTATAGCAAAACCAATCAGTCCTGAACGGATTAACATTATGCTTTAATGAATAAAACGGAATCACAGAGAAAATAAACTGTATGCATTCATTACATTCTAATTCAGACTTCTTTAAAACAACACATACACACACAATAAAAAAAGAAGATATTTTAATAACTTATATAAAAACGACAGTTATGACAAATGGCGTGCATGAAAGGTTACTACAATGTCGTACAGTTTTGATGAAATAAACAAAATACTATATTGCTCTCGAAGTTTTTAACGATGATGAATTGCACGCTGTCTGCACGGAGTGGCGCTATGTCAATGATTGACTTCGCATAATAATCTGTTTTCATATTTTAATAAGCGAAGCATTGTCAGCTAAAGTGATAATTTGCCCATAACTCATAGTAACCGCAAGATGGGAATAATACCGGAAATAATTGACAATCAGCGTATCAGAAAAATAAGACATCAATCTTAAATTGCTGCGTGGTAATCCGTCTATTTTCATATCAATTGATGACGTTATAATAATCCCAACTTAACTATTTTCTAGCCTCAAACTTGATGAAAATAGCCTCAGTGCCGATATTCGTTTGTATTTTTATGTTTTAACCGTTGATGAAGCCAATATCATCATAATAATCTCAAATTACTATCATCATGATCTATCAGTTACACTAACACATGCAATTTGTAAAGCAGACACCATTGAGTAAATCGCATATAGCTATTTTGTGTTTTGTGTGTGTGTTGGGGGGGGGGGGGCACGTGCCATGTGCCCCCTGGGGGCTACGTCACTGGTGCTTGTATGTTCAAGTCTCGGGGTCTGATTATAATATCAAGAAGGTTTCCGTCGCCACAGAACCGTAGTCGCGGGGGGGGGGGGGGGGGGGGGGACGTGGTACGTGCCCCCATGCCCCCCCCACATAGGCTATGCCACTGGTACTCGTGTGTATCGGTCGTGTGTATCGGGGTTAGTAAGCAAAATACTTACCGTTGGTGAAGGTGATGGGACAAACTATCCCTTCCGAGGCGATCTGGATGTAGCTATCTTTCCGAAGCGAAGCTGAGGAAAGATATAGCGTATACATTCAGATCGCCGAGGAAGTGATAGTTTGCCATAGCCTGAAACCAAAATGTGAGTATTTGCTTTATATTCCACATCGGAAACATTTCACTGGTAGGGTCTACGAGACAATCTACGAGACAATCTAACGGTTTCGTCGAGCATCTAATCTCGTCGAGCATCTTTCGCAACCTAAAACAAAACCTCCGCTCGCAGGAAGCTTTCATAACACGCGTCTCTATGGGCAGTGCATGCAGTACTTACGTACGTACATCACCGCGGTGGCCGCGCATGGTGGCCTGCTGCGTTGAAGATAGTACCCAGTGCAACGCACTTTCACCGAAGATAGTTCACAGTGTAACGAACTTTCACCCAAGATAGTACCGAGTGTAACAAACTTTTCTTCTCCCATCAATGATGGGCGAAACTATGTTTCATCACGTGATTAACTTTTGACCAATCGTAGAGCAAGATTCTTAGTATGTGGAATACATGATATCGGCGCGGAACCGCAGACACGCGACTTGTCATATTGATGATAGATTATCTTATCTCTCGAGAAGGGGTTATTCCATTATTCAACGAGATTTATCGCCTGATTTATATATATCTCAAAATACGTTTAAGAATCTACATTTACTTAGTTCCGGATTTTTCCCCCAGTCTTTTGAAAAGTCCTCACGGCTGAATGTGCAGAAACGGCTGGTGAAAGAATAGTCGAACATAATTTATGATACATGTGGGGCTACAGCCGCGAGACTCGCTACTCGTGTTGAAGTAGTCTCGCTCGCCAGTTGTTTCAGTTGTTCCAGCCGTGTATTCAGTTCAGTATTGCTTTCTAGCTTGTCCGAGTATAGACAGTCCCACATGCGGATATACTAATGTTTTATTAATACAACTTTTGTCACTTTTGTTGTTAGTATATTATACATATTTAATTCCAAATGTTCTATGTACATACCGTGTTTAAAATAGTGTTCGATTGTTTTATGTTTTGAAGACAATAACATATGAATTTGAATCTGAATCTGAAGAAAAAAAAATGTATAATTATAATAATGATGGTATTTTATTCAACAAACAAAATGTCACATTTGTAGCTACCATAGCTGCATTGCAGTGGTTATGTACAATGAATTGCCGCGGTATTTACAAACATCAACATAGCAAAATAGCTGAGATGAAATCACGATTTGTAACGAAGTTTCATTAATATAAATATTATAATTAGAGAATGAGATATAATGATAACACATTAATAACATTGCGAATTTGCCGTGAATTATATTGGTCATCGGTAAAATTTGTGTTATTGTTTTTCTATCGATACATACATGTAAATTAAGTGATATAATTGCATGAATTATTATTATGCTATCGACACAGGTAAAACAGCTGAAAATAAATTATAGCTAAAACATTATGTTCGTTTTGTTGTATAACCCCACCATATTTTCTGCAATTCATCAATATTTTCACTCGTTGACTACTAGTAGTGCACATAATCTTGAGTATCTAGTATTAAACCGAGGTATGATTTTGAATGCAAATTTGAAATATACATGACGTAAAACATAATAATCATGATTAAAATTAACGATTTCTGTGGTTATGCACCGCACACGACCGCACACAATACCCTAATCAATTAGTATGAACATAATCCATATTTACTTCGGGGTTATTGAAGATAGAATGAGGAAACATGATATTCTTATAAATTATTCTTAATAATTATGATAAGTGTTTCTTAGTAACATTGTATGAAAACGTGTCTCAAAACTGTTCAGCGCACCCTCCACCCGTTCCGTTGCCCATACGCGTATTAGGCGGGGGACTGGGGGAGGGAGGGGGGGGGGGGGGGGGGGGCGACATCTCCTGAAGTTTTGAAAACGACCATGCATATTCCGGCAAAACGCACCCGCAAATTTGGGCAAAACCACTTCATATCTTTTTCGGGCAAAACAATGTCTTATTCGGGCAAAACCATAATTATCTTATTCGGGCAAACTCATGTCATATTCGGGCAAACTAATGTTGCATTCGGACAAAGTCATGTCATTTTAGGGGCAATATAACGTCATTTTAGGGGCAATATAACGTCATTTTCGGGCTAAACCGTCGCACATTCATGTTATTTTCCGACTAAACAATCAAAATCACATCATTTTCGGCCATCAAAAAGGCAGAAACCTTATAAATAAAGCGGTAAGGATAATTATTCGGGCAAAAGATCACAGCCCCCCTAAGAAAAAAGTGCCCCTACGCCCATGCATGCCGCTGCCATTATCTAACATACATTGATGAAAGAAACATGAGGACATTATACAAACAGGCGTCTGAAATACGAATGATAATGATAAATCGTGTTTCAACCATTCATCATCATCATCATCTATATTATACACATGCTTACGAAGCCTCGCAAAAAACGATACATAATACATAGATCTGTTTGGAACTGCATGGTTCATTTAACTGAACATTACTATAAGGCGATACATCTTCCCATCACACACCCGAATGAGAATATCTAATTTTGTTCTTATTATATTCAAGTTGTTTGAAAGTTTGTTACAATTCATATAAATGTTTCAGATTTCCACTCAAATTCAAACATTTATTAGATATTTCTTGATATTGTACGACCTTCCATAAGCTTTTTAAAAAAAATGTATCTTTCCAGTCATCATTCGACAAAAAGTTTAGCCATCAAATGCCAAATGCGAGTTGATGATTATGTTGATCTAGGTATCTCATCATTAATTCAATAAAAAACCTGGTTTTGGTTGGAAAGTGGCGGTTCGCCATTTTAAACGCCGAGCCTGTGTGTGTGTATTTCTCACCGTGCGCATGCGCAAGGCGTTCACAAGATGGCACCGCGCGTCTGATTTCCGAATCACCTTTAATATAAAAACCACCTTTCAGGGGTGTCGATCCGTTTTTGAGATTGGGGGGGGCGAAATTTGAAAATTTTTCCAGAGTGACCACTGAGAGAGCTAAAAGCCCCACATTGGCATGCCCGGAAGTTTTATTATGCG
Source organism: Echinarachnius parma (assembly GCA_037951105.1). NCBI lineage: Eukaryota > Metazoa > Echinodermata > Echinoidea > Clypeasteroida > Echinarachniidae > Echinarachnius > Echinarachnius parma. The sequence goes on along the minus strand of JBAMJV010006419.1, from coordinate 3,943 downwards.
CTCATTGAAAGTGTCTTGATGGCTCGAAGACCTGACTTTGGGGGGCACCCATATTTAGGGACAATAATGGGGGTCCAGGGGGGGGGGGTGGGGGCACGTGCCATGTGCCCCCTGGGGGCTACGTCACTGGTGCTTGTATGTTCAAGTCTCGGGGTCTGATTATAATATCAAGAAGGTTTCCGTCGCCACAGAACCGTAGTCGCGGGGGGGGGGGGGGGGGGGACGTGGTACGTGCCCCCATGCCCCCCCCCCCCCCCACATAGGCTATGCCACTGGTACTCGTGTGTATCGGGGTTAGTAAGCAAAATACTTACCGTTGGTGAAGGTGATGGGACAAACTATCCCTTCCGAGGCGATCTGGATGTAGCTATCTTTCCGAAGCGAAGCTGAGGAAAGATATAGCGTATACATTCAGATCGCCGAGGAAGTGATAGTTTGCCATAGCCTGAAACCAAAAGGTGAGTATTTGCTTTATATTCCACATCGGAAACATTTCACTGGTAGGGTCTACGAGACAATCTACGAGACAATCTAACTGTTTCGTCGAGCATCTAATCTCGTCGAGCATCTTTCGCAAGCTAAAACAAAACCTCCGCTCGCAGGAAGCTTTCATAACACGCGTCTCTATGGGCAGTGCATGCAGTACTTACGTACGTACATCACCGCGGTGGCCGCGCATGGTGGCCTGCTGTGTTGAAGATAGTACCCAGTGCAACGCACTTTCACCGAAGATAGTTCACAGTGTAACGAACTTTCACCCAAGATAGTACCGAGTGTAACAAACTTTTCTTCTCCCATCAATGATGGGCGAAACTATGTTTCATCACGTGATTAACTTTTGACCAATCGTAGAGCAAGATTCTTAGTATGTGGAATACATGATATCGGCGCGGAACCGCAGACACGCGACTTGTCATATTGATGATAGATTATCTTATCTCTCGAGAAGGGGTTATTCCATTATTCAACGAGATTTATCGCCTGATTTATATATATCTTAAAATACGTTTAAAAATCTACATTTAGTTAGTTCCGGATTTTTCCCCCAGTCTTTTGAAAAGTCCTCACGGCTGAATGTGCAGAAACGGCTGGTGAAAGAATAGTCGAACATAATTTATGATACATGTGGGGCTACAGCCGCGAGACTCGCTACTCGTGTTGAAGTTCTCGCTCGCCAGTTGTTTCAGTTGTTCCAGCCGTGTATTCAGTTCAGTATTGCTTTCTAGCTTGTCCGAGTATAGACAGTCCCACATGCGGATATACTAATGTTTTATTAATACAACTTTTGTCACTTTTGTTGTTAGTATATTATACATATTTAATTCCAAATGTTCTATGTACATACCGTGTTTAAAATAGTGTTCGATTGTTTTATGTTTTGAAGACAATAACATATGAATTTGAATCTGAATCTGAAGAAAAAAAAATGTATAATTATAATAATGATGGTATTTTATTCAACAAACAAAATGTCACATTTGTAGCTACCATAGCTGCATTGCAGTGGTTATGTACAATGAATTGCCGCGGTATTTACAAACATCAACATAGCAAAATAGCTGAGATGAAATCACGATTTGTAACGAAGTTTCATTAATATAAATATTATAATTAGAGAATGAGATATAATGATAACACATTAATAACATTGCGAATTTGCCGTGAATTATATTGGTCATCGGTAAAATTTGTGTTATTGTTTTTCTATCGATACATACATGTAAATTAAGTGATATAATTGCATGAATTATTATTATGCTATCGACACAGGTAAAACAGCTGAAAATAAATTATAGCTAAAACATTATGTTCGTTTTGTTGTATAACCCCACCATATTTTCTGCAATTCATCAATATTTTCACTCGTTGACTACTAGTAGTGCACATAATCTTGAGTATCTAGTATTAAACCGAGGTATGATTTTGAATGCAAATTTGAAATATACATGACGTAAAACATAATAATCATGATTAAAATTAACGATTTCTGTGGTTATGCACCGCACACGACCGCACACAATACCCTAATCAATTAGTATGAACATAATCCATATTTACTTCGGGGTTATTGAAGATAGAATGAGGAAACATGATATTCTTATAAATTATTCTTAATAATTATGATAAGTGTTTCTTAGTAACATTGTATGAAAACGTGTCTCAAAACTGTTCAGCGCACCCTCCACCCGTTCCGTTGCCCATACGCGTATTAGGCGGGGGACTGGGGGAGGGAGGGGGGGGGGGGGGGGGGGCTACATCTCCTGAAGTTTTGAAAACGACCATGCATATTCCGGCAAAACGCACCCGCAAATTTGGGCAAAACCACTTCATATCTTTTTCGGGCAAAACAATGTCTTATTCGGGCAAAACCATAATTATCTTATTCGGGCAAACTCATGTCATATTCGGGCAAACTAATGTTGCATTCGGACAAAGTCATGTCATTTTAGGGGCAATATAACGTCATTTTAGGGGCAATATAACGTCATTTTCGGGCTAAACCGTCGCACATTCATGTTATTTTCCGACTAAACAATCAAAATCACATCATTTTCGGCCATCAAAAAGGCAGAAACCTTATAAATAAAGCGGTAAGGATAATTATTCGGGCAAAAGATCACAGCCCCCCTAAGAAAAAAGTGCCCCTACGCCCATGCATGCCGCTGCCATTATCTAACATACATTGATGAAAGAAACATGAGGACATTATACAAACAGGCGTCTGAAATACGAATGATAATGATAAATCGTGTTTCAACCATTCATCATCATCATCATCTATATTATACACATGCTTACGAAGCCTCGCAAAAAACGATACATAATACATAGATCTGTTTGGAACTGCATGGTTCATTTAACTGAACATTACTATAAGGCGATACATCTTCCCATCACACACCCGAATGAGAATATCTAATTTTGTTCTTATTATATTCAAGTTGTTTGAAAGTTTGTTACAATTCATATAAATGTTTCAGATTTCCACTCAAATTCAAACATTTATTAGATATTTCTTGATATTGTACGACCTTCCATAAGCTTTTTAAAAAAATGTATCTTTCCAGTCATCATTCGACAAAAAGTTTAGCCATCAAATGCCAAATGCGAGTTGATGATTATGTTGATCTAGGTATCTCATCATTAATTCAATAAAAAACCTGGTTTTGGTTGGAAAGTGGCGGTTCGCCATTTTAAACGCCGAGCCTGTGTGTGTGTATTTCTCACCGTGCGCATGCGCAAGGCGTTCACAAGATGGCACCGCGCGTCTGATTTCCGAATCACCTTTAATATAAAAACCACCTTTCAGGGGTGTCGATCCGTTTTTGAGATTGGGGGGGCGAAATTTGAAAAATTTTCCAGAGTGACCACTGAGAGAGCTAAAAGCCCCACATTGGCATGCCCGGAAGTTTTATTATGCGCTCATTGAAAGTGTCTTGATGGCTCGAAGACCTGACTTTGGGGGGCACCCATATTTAGGGACAATAATGGGGGTCCAGGGGGGGGGGGGTGGGGGCACGTGCCATGTGCCCCCTGGGGGCTACGTCACTGGTGCTTGTATGTTCAAGTCTCGGGGTCTGATTATAATATCAAGAAGGTTTCCGTCGCCACAGAACCGTAGTCGCGGGGGGGGGGGGGGGGGACGTGGTACGTGCCCCCATGCCCCCCCCCCCCCACATAGGCTATGCCACTGGTACTCGTGTGTATCGGGGTTAGTAAGCAAAATACTTACCGTTGGTGAAGGTGATGGGACAAACTATCCCTTCCGAGGCGATCTGGATGTAGCTATCTTTCCGAAGCGAAGCTGAGGAAAGATATAGCGTATACATTCAGATCGCCGAGGAAGTGATAGTTTGCCATAGCCTGAAACCAAAAGGTGAGTATTTGCTTTATATTCCACATCGGAAACATTTCACTGGTAGGGTCTACGAGACAATCTACG
>JBAMJV010006418.1:0-34397 GCA_037951105.1 Echinarachnius parma | reverse complement strand
ATGACACAAAGGTACACAGTTGCACATAAATGAACCCCGGAGTTCAGCTGATGCGAGTTGAATTTATGCTGCTGCCTGGCTTCAAGTCAAATATATATGGCGCTGCTGCTGTATCCATCCTAGAATGCAGTCGATGGCTAGTGAGAAGAGGCATCTCACCAGGACTCTATGTAAGAGAGAAAATAACAAATCAGATGTTTAGTTTTAAATGCAACTGCAAGGCAAGCCAAAGAAAAAGGACAAGTAAGCTGAGCACTTTTGACAAAATTTGTATTCAATTTCAGAATTTATAGACCAAACTATGATTTAAAAATCTTAAAATTAGATTTAGCCACAATGACATTGTCTTTGATAGATGCAATTATGCGCTATATGCCTATTAGTACTGTAGTAAGCTTTAATTTAAAAACAGTAGGCCTACTAGGTATGACTCGAGGAAGGTTATGTAGAATGTAGATCATTTGACATAGACCGCGGGCCGAACAGTGAAAATCGCCTTATTTCTTGACTTTCGTGCTTCAAATCTTGTATCTACCTGAATTTTGGCATGTGGGTAGTGAAAAGTCACTGAACATAAATTCATAACTCATCAAGCTCAAAGAATGCACATTTTTTCAAAAAGTAGAAAAAAATTGGAATTTTGTTTGCAACACTCTCTGAAACATAATCCAATCCCAGTGCATCTCTCATTAGAACGTAACAGTGTCCCATAAGCTAGGGCCAATCAGATCGCTTGTTTTATCGTTGTGCGAAAAGTATGTTTTGATGCGATGTAATGACACGAACTTTATCTGGATTTTGTTGTTTACATGGAAACTCAACTCACAGTAAATTCATTCGTTTAGACGAATTAATTCCGGAATAGATAAGGAATGAGTACCACTTTGAAAAATTACCAAAAACACATTTGAAGTTGATAAATAATGTTACGAAAAGAGACCGATACGCCACTAGCACTTCGGCTAACGAAGATCATCAGGCCATTGTCGCCTGAGCTGCGGGGCACTGGTCGGCTCCGAAAGGTGGCATGGCATGGAGGCATAATGCAATCGCCACCAGCATGAATCTAGTATCATTTACCCCGGGAAAAAGATATCCTCCTAGTGACTGTCTTAGAATGGATTGTGATATAATTGTCTTTTTTTATTTTAAAGGGAAAGTCCACCCTAAAACTAAGTTAGTTTAGATAATGGCATAAAAAAGAGAGAAACGTGACGGTGAAGAATGCACTTCTTGTAAATATTGCCTATTTGTGTTATATTTTGTTAATTTAACCTGTTGTTGAATTGCTATGCATTGCTTTACTATGAATAGTTTATATTTGTATGTCTCATTCAATAATCTGAATGTGGATTTCTGATTAAAAATAAGAAAGTCATGAATTGTTGTAGGTGTGATCAATCAAACACAGCTTGATAACTCCATTTTCTGCTTCTATTTAAACCAACTTATTTTCAGGGTGGACTTTTCCTTTGAGGAAATAAATAGAGGGGAGACGGAGAGATCAGCAATTACCACACCCCCCCCCCCCCCCCCCAAAAAAAAAATATATATATATATATATAATAGTAATAATAATAATAATAAATAAATAAAATAAAAATAGAAACTTAAATAAATAAATAGATAAATAACAATAAATAATAATATTAATAATAATAAAATAAATAATTAAAACATACAGAAATAAGTAAAATAAATAAATACAAAACACAAAAACAACACACACATACACATACAACTTCTCTCTCTTCCCATATCTATCTTTCTCTCTCTCTCTCTCACACACACACACACACACATACACCCACACACCAAAACATACATGTACAAAAACATACAAACAATCCAGAGTCCAGACAATGCACTTATTTATCACACCAAATTAATTGATATTAGAACACGATTATAACAGTTGTAAGAAAAAACATAAGATAAGTAAAATATTCCATATTTACTAAAATCTTTATGATCTTCTTTTATCTATCTGATCTCAATGCATTGAAAATCTGCATATGCATATGAAGTTCTGGTAATTGGGCAAAATACAAAACAGTACAAGTAATGCATATTATGAAGTAGACTCATTGTAAGAACAAACAATTCTTATCATAATGAGGTAAAATTTTTTGGCTATTGAAAAGAATCTCCCAGGTGTATGTATTTCATTTAAATAGTTCTAGTCAGTTTTCTCTATGTTTGAAATTAATTTATAATGTTATTGTTTCATAACAAGGATCAAACTAACTCATTAATAACACAGCTATTTGTCTGCTCCAGAAGATTGTGTACATGTTCATTGTACAGTATTAACAACACAGTCTACTGTACTAGCAATGCAAAATTATCATACAACAAATATTCAGATATTCAATATCATGGTGTACTGTTTCACTGATTCATACAAAGCATGTAAACCAGACATACAATCAACTTCCCAATTACTTGCCTCTGAGGATTTGTTTTCTTTGTTTTTAAACATAACATTGGCAACAATAATATTTTTTCTTAATTTCATTAGTTTGTAAAGAAAATACAAAAAATAATATGAGCAGGTATGGAAACGTTTACATGTACATCAAAATTGTACACCATAAAACATAAACTTATATGAAAACCTTTCAATTACTAATCATGATCATTAAAATTTGTAACTTATTCATCTTACATAATTTACATATTTGTCATAATGGAACAAAATACTAAATGCACCAGAGTACATTCCCGGTCCAAATAAATATACCTACACTGGTAGTGTATCTATTCATAAGCAGTGAATACAAGTCCAGAAACCTCAATCTCCCAACATCTATTTTCTTCCCATTATTTTGGGTAAAATATTACATAATGAAAACAACTTACAAGTGTCATGTTATAACAACAACAAAATAAATAGATAAATAAATTAAAAAACAATTACTTTCCAGGATTGTCATGGAAATTAAAATTAGTCAAAATGTATCAGGAATCAGATTTGTCAAAACAAAATATTGGTTCATGTTTATAGGATGAGCATAGATTAATACATACTTTATGACACTTCTTTTACCTACACGTAGCACTCTGGCTAGATGGGTACCCATTTACACATGGGTGGAACATGGTAACCATAGATTCATATCTGCCTATATCAGTAGACTTGTCAAGGATATACTCCATTGCTCCTTTGCAGATAATGCGACGCACTGGCAAATATATCCAGTCATGGCTGGTAGGGGGTTGATGTCCATATGAAAACTTGTACAGAGGAATCCTCACTTGCTGACACTTACTTGATACTTGATGAGGTAATCCCTTGATGCAGCTGCAAAGCTATACTAGGATGATATGCTGGTGTGTCATCATGCAGGAGGTGCCATAATACAATTTTCACTTTGCATTTATGTACAATAAAGATGCAAGAGTGAAATGTGCAAGTAAAAAAACAAGTATAATGACATTTAAACAACGTGGAAGCCCACGGGAGGCTGCACTACTCTAATGGTGGGTAATGTAGCCATTTGAAAGGTAGTCAGTCCTGTTGTATTGACGACCGGCCCAGGTAGAGGGTTCCAGACTCGTATGGTCCGTGGATAAAAGGAGAACTTGTACGAGTCAATAGTAGATAATGGAACGGTGAACTTCAGGTTGTGATCATGTCTTGAATAATAGTTGGCTTGGCGGACTTCTGGTGGGAAAGGCACATGGACTAGCTGATGATGGATCTTGTAAAAGAACGTGCACTGTGCAAAGAGTCGCCGGATGTGTAGTTGGTCCCACCCAAGGGCTGTCACGAGCGAAGAAGATGTGGTGGATCTGTAATCGCAGTGTACAACGCGGGCAGCTGCTGAGCTGTGTCTTCTCAGCATCTGCAGGTTTTTAAAAATAATTCAAGAAAAGGAGAAGGGAGAAAAGAAAATTAAATTTGTTTTAATCAAGATCATTCTAAATATGAAAATCTATGAGTCATTAGGTGATTTCAAGTAGATTGTTGGAGTTGGTGTTGGTGTTGAGAAGGTACTTTAGACAGATGATACTGTTCACATTAATCATGTCATCGATAGGTCAACACCGATTGGACGTCATGCCTTTATGGGATCCTCTCACAATTTCACGCGAAAAGGCTAGTAAACAAGAGTGAAATCAGTGATAAAAGGCATTTAAATTTCATCAGGTAGGATATACAATTTTAAATCATACTGTCAAACCAAAATAGAATATGTCAATTATTTTACAGCTCTGAGCATTTCAGTAATTTGTGATGTTGTCATTTGGTTCGTGATCTTGAGATTACCAACACTAACATCGAACTTGAAATCACAAATTTCACTACATTAGGTCTAGTATTTAATAGGAAGTTCTTAATTTCTGTTTAGTGCAATTTTATTTTGGGAAAATGGGAATAAATTTCATTTGATGAAGTCGTAGAGCTAGATCTGTTCATATTATAACTTACCTGCCAGTTCCCGATTTCTTAGAGTTACAGTCATCTTCTTCTTCTTGGGTTTAATCTGCCTCCTACAATCTGAAGATTCTTGGAGACTCGACTTCTCCTTCACTTCTTTATTTTCCTCTGGCCAGCCGCCCTGTGCTCTGAGTCTGAGTCTGTCTGAGTTTTGCCTCGTCGCGTCAGTACAGCCATGACTGACTTGTCCCACACCTTTACTTCCGTGTAGTGTTTCAGAAACGACTCGGCAATTTCACTTTCCAACCTCTTTGTTATCCACTTAGCTGCACACTCCTTGCACTTTTCATAGTTGTTATCACTAGATGGTATAAACTTGCTCTGAGTGTCGATGACATGTATGGCACAGAAGTCGGATTTACTTGCCTCGAAACTTTTCGTGATCCAGCTGTGACGTGATTGTTGTTTACGTTTGGGCCGGCTATCTTGCGCATGAAACAAAGAGCGTGATTGGTCAGTCTACAAATCACGCTATGAGCAACGTACTGTGATTGGTCTTTCTTACCGTCGAAACTGAAAAATTGTGGCAATTTTTTTTTTTTTTTTTTTTCATATTTTCAGAAAATGTGCAGGTTTTGTTCTTGACGAGTTTCAGGTATGATTTCAATACTACTTTTACACATGTCGACAAAAAACTAGCTAGATACAAGATTTGAAGCACGAGATGAAACGATAATGGACCTCGGCCCGCGGTCTAACATGCATACATTTATTTTGAATTAAAAAAATCAAATGTGTTTGGAAAATTAACTTGCACTTTAATTTAAGCCTTGGCTTTATTTTTCGGTCACTTGCTAGCCCAATTCTGGTACTCAATTAAGAAAGTGTGTTTGTAAATCATAGTCAACAATAACAAAACAAGTATTGATATGCAAGACGGCAGTACCGTAAGGCGTAACGTAATTTAAACAGATTGTCATGATTGTGAAATAATTTATTAATTAATAATTTATACAAAATAACACCAAATGTAGCATTGTAAAACATGCGACAAATAACAGAATAGATTCGTGAGAGCTTAAATAGGAAGAAACGAAGGCAGCTAAAACCTTATCAATGTAACAAGTGACGACATCTGCGTGATTCGCCACTAAATTACCCAAGGTACTTGAAAACATGACACAATTAACAGTATATGGGGCACATGTAAAACGTAGGGACACAAGCGGATAAATAACACAAATATTGCTTTTTCTCAGACATAATACATTTACTCACCAATAAAGGGCTCTTCTGTGGTAATCAAACTTCCTTTTCATTCCGTCAAATACAACTCAAGCTGCCATAATATTGCGTTATGAGCCCTCGAAAATGACAGATATAACACGCAAGTGAATGGATCACTTTTGTTCTTGGGTATACTTTTGGATATTGTGGACACTGTCGCTGGCTTCATGATGAGGGCGCTGTTGCTATATCCAGTGTAGAGTACCTGCATAAAGAGAGTAGCGATATCTATTGTTCACAAATTGGATACAAAATGGCGAAAGGAATTTAAACCACTGCATGCTCAAAGAGGTTCAGTCATAGTTTAGCGCATTGTTGAACTCAGCATTCCTGTATGCAGTAACTTAAAACAGCTGTCGCCATGTTTTATCCATTTGTGCACACCAGTTGTCGGTACTCTCTTTATGCAGGTACTCTAATCCAGTGGTGTATATCGATGTGACAAGCGCGTCTGACTGAAGACCTCGCTGTCATCGGACGTCTTAGTTTACGCTCTATTATTCTAGAAGTTTGTGGCTTACTCACGCTGCTGTGTTAACGTGCTTCTTACTGTGCTTGCTATGCAAATTACACCTTTTCAAATCTTACTACTACTCAGCGGACGCGTATGATATTGAGTTCACAATGCAAGGACATGAATATTTCCGCATAATTAATGTCTGCAAATCCCCAGTTTCACACTGGATGTCCCTTGCAATGCTGCAGTCCATAGTTTATAGGTCTCCTTCCTCTAATTGGACATGGAAATCTTACTAACCTGTTTAAACATGCTAGTTTCTCAATGTGCTCACTCCTCGCCCATCAACAGCACGCATTACTCTGAAAAATGCGGGTAGGCGAGTTTTATAATAACAGCTTAATCATATTAATGATGAGCGCGTCCCACTATAGAGACATCGTAGCCATCAGATGGCCTGGCTGGCATTTTGTCATCCTGGACAATTTAGCTAACTTACGTTATTGTGTTCATGTTTCCTGTTGTGAGATTATCAGATCATATGCATGAAAACATGATACACTATTTATTAAGAGTAAGGGGAATCTCGATGCAATGAGTTCACCTGCACACATATGACTACTGACATGTGTTGGTCATGCTGGTAGAGATTGATAGAGATGTAGGATTCCTATATACAGGAAAGGATACTAAGGAATCCAATGCCTTCCTCAGATAGGACGTTAAATTGAGGCCTTGTGTGCAGGGCAGGCACAGTATGCACATCAATCTGATTCACCATATTCACTATTCATTAGTATTCGTGTGAATCCCGAAGCATTCAGTTCACATTCTCTCCCTAAAGATGGGCTATGACTGCTACTTTGTGTTGGTAGAGATTACCATACATTATAGATTCCTTTATAAAGGAAGGATACTAACGGAAACAGTCCGTCCCTCGGATAGGGCGACAAATATAGGAACGTGCGTGTAGGAGAGTCACATCCTATGCACGTATCTTATTTGAAAAGGCACACCTTAAAGGGATCTAGTAAATGTTTTGACATGTGCAAAAAGTGATGAGTGGTTAATACAATGTATATTGTTGTTATTTCATATGTCCACTGGGTGTTGTGTGAAAATTTCAAATTCAATGGACGTTATATGGCCGAGTAATGAGCAAAAATGCAAAGTGATATTCACTAACTCATTTTTCTTTATTTATTTATTTGTTCAGTCTTCTTTAAAAACACAGCGTAGCCCCGTTCAGTGCCATAAAGGCCTGCTTTACAAAAGGGCCCTGTATCAGATAGAAATAACAACGTTTACATTTAAAAAAAACACAGCATAAAAATATAAATACATACAAAACAAAATTACATAAATACAATTAAAAAAACTTGGCAATTAAAGATTCTGAAATCCTCATAGACTTTGTACGTAGCCCACTCGGTTCCCGTAGTCAATGGGTTAAACAAAGTTACATCGGGGGTATGACAAAATAAAACTGTCAACTTAGGAGTATACAAAATTCAAATTGCGATAGTTATTGCGATATCATATAATGGACTGGTGTTGCCGAAGGGTTCTTTGAAATATGTTTAATTGTTGCACTCACTTTGTGCACGTTTCTGACGATTCAGTGGATAATTCAACATCTGAACACTTCACTCGTAAATATCTTTTTAACGAAAGGGAAATTTGATAAACCGACACCTATCCTATGTTTTTATTGTTAATACAAATACAACAACGCATGAGGGAACCGCTATAATTCCAGTTGGATATTGAGAATTTGGACAATGTTACTAAATCCCTTTAAAGTGTTTGTAATCCACCTTGAGGAATGGCTAGAAATTTAGAATTACGAATTTCGAACCCGTTCCACTCGATAAAAGGAAGATCTAACGATGGCTATATTGAGGGAGAGAACTAACAAAATACCGCCACCTATTGGCGAAGATATCTGCAGAGACCATCGTGTTTGATTATGTGTAACAGTCTGATTAGTGTTACCGAAATAGTAACTGGACACCATAACTTGCGTATTGCAACAACAGGCATTCTGATAGCAAACAATATGGGTGATAATTGAGCATGCTTTAATTTTAAAAAGATTGCATACATTATATTAAGGCAAACACAATACTACTGACACAGTATGGAAATGACAACAGCGATGATAGTACACTATGTAAATCGTGCACCGCCCCTTTCTTGCATCCTCCGCCATATTTCTCGAATAAACTCGTTCGGTTATTACTATACAGGGTGGCCCAAAAAAAACGGAACGGGGCACTTCCCAAAATATAGTTACAAATGTATTATGTCCGTCGGGTAGGGTGTATTTTCAAATGAACAACGATCCCAAGAACAGTCAATTTGGTCGTGTAGTTTTTGTTTTAGGGTGCTGTGAGTGACACCATGTCAGGTTCTCTTTTTTGTCAATTTTTACCGAGCCAGTGCTTGATACATCGCACGTACCGCCTTGCATAGCGTTGAACAAGGCGCGCCATTGTTAGTGTGCACTCAGCCGTGTGCCAAAAGAATGGGCATGTTCGCTCAATGGTATTACGGGCAGGGAGTGCGATTTAACTGGCATTGTGACTAGGTAAAAATTCACAAAAATAGGCACCTGACATGGTCTCACTCACAGCGTCCTAAAACAAAAACTACACGACCAAAATTACTGTTCTTGGTATCGTTGTTTATTGGAAAAGACACCCTATCCGATGAACATAAATATTTTGGTACTTTATTTTGGGAAGTGCCTCGTTCTGTTTTGGGGGGCCATCCTGCAAAAAGTGTAACTGGGTCTTCATGACCCCTAAGCCTGATACACACTATTTAGCTGCATTATGGGTGTTTTTAGGAGTAGGCCACATAGGTTGTGTTCCTAGAAGGTCCTAGAAACCATTTCTGGTGGCCAACCTTTTACAGCAGCCCATGTCTGAAAACCCCCTTTTGCCCCCTGGGTATATAGTTCATAGATCTCCTTCCTCTATTTGGACATGGGAGTCTCACTAACCTATTTAAACATCCGAAGTGTGAATGTATGACTCCTGTCTTGCCAGTTTCTTAATGTGCTCAGTCCTCGCCCATCATCAGCCCGCATTACGCTGAAAAGGCGGACAGGCGAGTTTCATATTACAGCTTAATCATATTAATGATATGCGCGTCTCACTATAGAGATATCGTAGACATCAGAGGGCCTGCCTGGCATATTGTCATCCTGGACAAATTAGCTAACTCACGTTGTTGTGTTCATGTTCCCTGGGGTGGGATTGTCACATCCTATGTATGTAAACATGATACACTATTCATTCAGAGTAAGGGAAATCCCGATGCAATGAGTTTACCTGCACATAACTACGAATGCTGCCCTGCATGTTGGCCATGCTAGTAAAGATTGATAAAGATTAATGATTCATATACACATGAAAGGATAATAAGGGAACCAATGCGTCCCTCAGTTAGGACGTTAAATTGAGGCCTTGTGTGCAGGGCAGGCACAGTAGCACATAAATATGATTCACCATGTTCACTATTCATTAGTATTCGGGTGAATCCCGATGCATTAAGTTCACCTTCTCTCCCTAAAGGCGGGCTATGACTGCTGCCTTGTTTTGGTAGCGATTACTATAAATAATGGATTCCTTTATAAAGGAAGGATACTACCGGAAACAGTCCATCCCTCGGATAGGGCGATAAATGGAGTACATGCGTGTAGGAGAGAAACATCCTATGCCCGTATCTTAGTGCATTTGTTTTAACGCACACCTTAATTGTGGGCTATGACTGATACCCTGTGTTGGTAATCCACCTTAAGAAATGGCTAGAAATCTAGAATTACGTATTTCGAACCCGTTCCACTCGAGAGGAAGAACAAATGATAAAAGTGGCTATAGTCCAGTAGACATCTCTAGGGCCTAGAAATGTTCATAAGTCCAATGTTTTTCTTTCTATTTATGTTCTAAATGGTTTATAGAGAAAATTCAGCTTTGTTGCCACCTCGGCAACATTGAGCAATTTTTTTTAAAGCATTATAAAGATAATTTGCTAATTTGCATATTTCTGAAATAAGGTCAGAGGTCATTTGCTATCTAGGAATAGTGCAAACATAATGAAAACTATTATTTGAAGTTGTTTTGGGGTAAGGAATTCATTTCCGGTGCTTATTTGCATTTGCAATATGGGCAACACCCTGAAATCTAAGATGGCTGCCCCTAATTTGCATATTTATGAATATTATTGTAGTTAAATCCATTCACGAGCAAAAAGTACAGGATTTTATGTTTCAATCATGTTCTACATATGTATTAAAGATAGTTTAGCTTTGTTGCCACATCGGCAACAATCAGCAATACATATAATTAGCATAATAAGGTTGTTCACCTAATTTGCATATTCCCAGAAATCAAGTAAAATCGTATATATTGTGAACCCGAAAACTAAAAATTACGAGTAATCCCTTACAAAAAAGTACCATGGTAAAACCATGGTTTTCATGGTAGTACCATGGTAATACAATGGAATCCATGGTAATACCATGGTAACCATATTTTGACCATGGTAGTACCATGGTATTACCGCGGTAGTACCATGGTTATACCATACCATACCATAGTATCCACTGTGATATCGTGGTACCCATGGTATTACCATGGTATAACCACCGTTGGTACAGAACCTGGGCCAATATACCGTGTCACCATGGTATTGTACCGTGCCATGGTTTTACCATGGTATACCGTGGTACTATACCATGGTAAATTTTTACAAGGGATACCTCTTTTCCAAGGTTTTTGGGGGCAACAAATCCATTTCTGATACTTAATTCAACATATCACGATGGCAACCCACATAAATCCAAGATGGCCGCCTTTGGCTTTTGTAAGGAGAGAATGTTATTAGTCTGTTTGATCGCATTTATTTCATAAATGTATTATTTTTTACTGCTAAACCCAAACTAAATTGTGAGTCCAGTATTCTAGGTGCTTATTCCAATGATTGAAAAAAAAAAGAAGATCATTCCGATCTTTTATAACCAAAAGAAGGCATACATGTATCCTAGCTCGACTAATTTTGGGATCGGCCATCTTGGATTTATATGGGTTGCCATGTTCAATTAAGTATCATAAATGGATTTGTTGCCCCCCAAAACCTTGGAAAAGTGGTATTACTCGTAATTTTGAGTTTTCTGGTTCACGATATATAAGATTTTACTTGATTTATGGGAATATGCAAATTAGGTGAAAAACCTAATTATGCTAATCATATGCATTGCTGATTGTTGCCAAGGTGGCAACAAAGCTGAAATATCTTTAATACATATGAAGAACATGATTGAAAAATAATATCATGTACTTTTTGTTTATTAATGGCCTCAGCCACCAAAAACCAATCATATTCATGAATATGCAAATTAGGGGCAGCCATCTTGGATTTCAGGGTGTTGCCTATATGGCACACGCAAATAAGCACCGGAAATGGATTCCTTACCCCAAAACACCTTTAACAAATAGTTTTCATAATGTTTGCAATATTCCTAGATAGTAAATGACCTCTGACCTTATTTCAGATATATGCAAATTAGCTAATTATCTTTATAATGCTTATACAAAAAATTGCTCAATGTTGCCGAGGTGGCAACAAGGCTGAATATTGTCTAGAAACCATTGAGAACATGAATAGCAAGAAAAACATTGGACTTATGAATGTCTCCAGGTCTAATACACGACATATAGAACCGTCTACTGGACTACTATATTGATGGGGAGAACTAACAAACTACTGCCACCTACTGGCGAAGATATTTGCAGAGACCATCGTGTTTGAATATGTGTTTAATACAGCCTGATTAGAAGCAGGCATTCTGATAACAAAATTTGTGCGTGCTAATTGAGCATGCTTTAACAACAAAATTGTACAAATTATACATCAAACCCAATACCTCTGACACAGTATGGCAATGACAACAGCGATGATAGTATTATGTAAATCGTGCACCGCCCCTTTCTTTCATCCTCCGCCATATTTCTCGAATAAAACATGTTCGGTTATTACAATAGAGTCACGCGAAAGCATTCATTTAATGATTGTACTGCTAAGAATTGAAATTTCATGTTTATGTTTGAAATGTGCATGTTAATAATTGACAATATGAAAAGAAGCACGGCGAACACAAACATTTTAATACAGTACCGAAGCAGTACATACAGTGTTACACACCATATATCTGTGTAAAACTGTCACGTACATACATGTATGCACGACATGTATATAAGGTAAAGCATCAATAATTCATAATTATGTTAAATTCAGCCATTAAAAGTGCAATAAGAGTGGACTTAATTCTTAAAAAGTTTTAAACAGTATTTGAAAACATCGATAGTGTTTATATATAAATATGTGTTCTGTTACTTGCATCGTATTTTGCGGATTATTGTAGTAATTATTATTTACTGGTTATGTTAATGTAATACTTCTGTTATGTATGCAATAATCGGAGTATTCTTATGATGCTGAACTATTTCCCAATGTATTTTAGTTCAGTTAAGTTTAGTAAAATGTATGTGAGATAAAATCAGATTTAATGTAGCCTATATTACATATTTTAAAGATTGATATATGCAGTGCGTTATATTTAAATGTAAACACAAAATAAATTGCAATTGTGAACCAAAAGTGGTAAATTACCATTAGAAGATATAATCTACAACACTCACTGTACGTAACCTTATACAATACCTGGTATGACGTGTGTGTTAATTTCAGATAATATTGCTTTGGATCAACATTTAATCTCGTTGGATTTTGATATTATATACAACTCATTGTACAAAATGACCATACTCATAGACCCACATTCATGATAAATGGAGTTGTTGAGTACTACTCTGTAGTTATATGGCATGTGAATATGTTAATGATACAGTTGTGTACTTTGTGTACCTATATTACCGTATAAATACTTTACCTTATTTAATACATGTACAATTTGATCGACATTTTGCTCGATCATATTTACTTTACTACATGCCCTGTGTACTATATTAGCAAATATACGGTACTGCAAATTCATGACAACATGACAACGTTTATTGCGAAGACAGTACTTTTCACAGCACGCTACAATATGGTATTATTACTTTGCAGACACACTTATTACTGCCGTTACTGCACTTATTTATGTAAAACTTACTTTTTTAATTTGATTAAGGACTTATTTCGGTGACTTTTCATCACCATGAGCATGAAGAAAGAATAAGAAGCAATCTCAAGTTGCAAAACTTATAGTGAATATTGTACATAAAGAGTTATTCGGTTAAGACATGTTTTTATTGAAATAGCTATCGATTTACATCATGAACATGAATTGGTTTAGTCTAAAAGAGGAATTTAAACACACAAACTCAAACTCACACTTATAGGATGTTTGATGATTGTGAAGCGTTCACATCGATAAGGAACAAAATATTGTATTGTAAATGTATTATACCATGTTTACTGACACGAAATACAACTGTTTATGTTACGTTTGACATGATATGTGTGTATTATGTTTAAAACACTTATTTGTTTACATTTGTATGTAATTTCTACATTAATTTCAACTTGTATTGTATTGTATATTTAGCTGTACTGAATATGTTGTCTAAATATGGATTTGTAATATGCCATGCATGAACACAGTGACATGTCGATGTGAGTTATAACGTCGAATATATTGAGTACTTCAATAACGATATTGTTTTTCATAATGCTCATGTGATATAGTTGTGTTATTTGTTGTATATTTGTGTATATTTGTTCAATGCACTTTCTTTACATTATCATGTCATTTAACTTTCATATGAAGCTGTGTTTTAATGTATATTTAACTGTACTGAATGTGTTTTCTAAAATTGGATCTGTATCTGTCATGCATAAACACCAACACATTATGACGATGTGAGTTACAATTTTGATTATTGAGTTCTCAATTACTTTTCTTTTTATTGGAACTATTTAAAACACTTATATTGTAGTTGCATTGCATGTTGGTATTCTTTATGTTATCTCTTATGACAATATCCTAAGTGCTGATTTTTTTAAAATAACATTTGTCGTGGTGAACATGACACTATATGCAACTTGAATTACACATGAATATAACATGTTAACCAACAATATATGCTTTATCATTATGAGAACATGTAAATACACAAGCAGATCTTTGCAAGGAGAAAGCGAAATCATTACCTTGATATTTTGCTGTCCAAAACCTTCAATCGAAAATATTATTTATTTACTTGGATCATCATCTATCATTGTGTAACAATACTTTAGTACCTTTAACTTTTGTTTGCCAATATCAGCTGTCCGTGACTTTCGGATTTGTTTACATGTAATGTATAGTATTGTAAATGATTATTTTGGAACAAGTCATGCTTGTTGCATTTACTTATGGTTTTATTATCAAATTAGCAGTTCGTTTGAAAATTATACATGATATTTTTGAGAATATCGAATTGGCAGCTATAATGTTGTAAGTTACCAATGGCGAAAGACCTATTGCTGAACATGTCCTTCTTGAAATTATAATAATTTGTTATGTCTATTATACCATGTATACTGA
Organism: Echinarachnius parma; assembly: GCA_037951105.1. Taxonomy (NCBI): domain Eukaryota; kingdom Metazoa; phylum Echinodermata; class Echinoidea; order Clypeasteroida; family Echinarachniidae; genus Echinarachnius; species Echinarachnius parma. The sequence goes on along the minus strand of JBAMJV010006418.1, from coordinate 19,670 downwards.
CACGAAATGCATTTGTTGTATGTTACATATGACGTGTATAACATTTTTTGGTATTATGTTTAAAGCACTTATTTGTGTACATTGTTATGTAATTTCTACATAAATGTATAGCTGTATTATATTATATTGTTGTGTTTGATATTGATTTGTTTATGTCATGCAGGAACATCATTACATGACTGTCCATGTGAGTTATAACGTTGAATATATTGAGTACTTCACGAATTATATTTTGTATTTCATAATACCTATGTCATATAGTTGTTGTATATTTGTTCAATGCACTTTCTTTACATTATCATATCATTTAACTTTCATATGAAGCTGTGTTTTAATGTATATTTAACTGTACTGAATGTGTTTTCAAATATGGATCTGTATTGTGTCATGCATAAACACCAACACATTATGACGATGTGAGTTATAATTTTGATTATTGAGTTCTCAATTACTTTTCTTTGTATTTGAACTATTTAAAACACTTATCTTGTAGTTGCATTGCATGTTGGTATTCTTTATGTTATCTCGTATGACAATACCATTAGTGCTGAGTTTTTTTAAAATAACATGTGTAGTGGTGAACATGACACTATGCAACTTGAATTACGCATGAATATAACATGTTAACCCACAATATATGCTTTATCATTATGAGAACATGTCAATACACAAGCAGATCTTTGCATGGAGAAAGCGAGATCATAACCTTGAGATTTTGCTGTCTCAAACATTCAATTGAAAATATTATTTATTTACTTGGATCATATCTATCATTGTGTAAAAATACTTCAGTACCTTTAACTTGTGTTTGCCAATATCAGTTGTCGGTGACTTCCGGACTTGTTCACATGTAATGTATAGTATTGTAAATGATTATTAGCAATTCGTTTGACAATCATACATAAATAATGAACATAACATTTTCGAGAATATCGAATCGACAGCTAATGCTGTAAGTTACGAATGGAGAAAGACCTATTGCTGAACATGTCCTTCTTGAAATTACAATACGTTTATTATAATATCATACAGAGGCAACATATTTACACATGGTTATGGCTGATCTGGTATTATAATATAATATAATTTAGACCAGTTCTATACGAAGCTAGCAAGGGCCAAGGATCTCATCCAACCTGTCGGGGGAGCTCAGGTAGACAAAATAATGATTAGTTTGTCACACTCGTCGTTAGAGCGCTCAGTGTGTGAACTGTGACACAATGGTTGAAGAACGCCCTTTTCATTATCAGTGGATAACAATTTTCCTCTCAACCATTGTGACTTTAACATGCAGCACAGTCTAAGACTTACATTATAATTATACTGCATTTTCACATAGCGCATTTGGTAGTTTTACTAAAAAGTGTTGTGAAGTAGCATTTACGACAAGTGTTGTTACATGACTTATACATGTACTGTTTACCAGCAGGGACCCGATATAAACCGATTCGTAGGGTCCAGTTGTCACATTTGTCTGTATCGGTTAATTTTATATGATTTGTATTGTGTTATTAATGTTGAAATATATACATGAAACTGAAAATGACAAATATACTTTTCCCACTATTTGTTTCATATATTTTACATTCGAATTAAATACATGTTGTATATTGTGTTGTAAAGTAGTATTGTTGTTTGTAAAATGGGCAATATATCTGTACCCTGACGTTCAACAGACAATACGTACTCATTATTTAATAAATTTGCTATCGCTCGTGATTTGAAGCTTTGGAACAGAATGCCTCCTTTAGATACAAGTGTTATGGTTTAGGTCCGTGGCATACATTGATACATTAAAATAATGTGTCAATAGAAATAGTATATGGAAACATTACAACTTGAGTATTTGCATTTGTATTATTCGGCAAAGATGATTTTCTAAACTTTAATGATTGGCGGATTTCCCGGAAACATACTTGGAATAGACAACTAAATGTTCACGCTATGATATGTTTCATACCTATTTCATTTTAGAAGTGCAAGGATCTAGTATATGTACTATATGTACCATGCTAACATAACTAAGCTAACTACCAATATTCTTAATTTACTTTTCATTTATTCTTGTTTTGCTGTGTACAATTTGATTGTTTATACTATAATACGCATGATACTGTCATAGGATGCTATACATAAGTTACACTGAAACATACAGACGTTTCAAAGTTTCTACAGTTCTTGAAATGTAAATAAAATGTTAAGAAATTAAAATACTTTGCCCCGTCTCTTTTATGTGAAATATTGTTGTTGTTTTTCGTTGCCGTCGCTGCTGCTGTTGATGTTTTGTGGATGTTGTTAGTATTGTTGCTGTGGTGGTGCTGGTGCTGGTGCTGGTGGTGTCTAGGTGGTTGTAGTTGTGGTTGCTTACGTGGGATGGGTGGTGGTGGTACGTTGCAGTGCTGTTGCAGTTCGCGTTGGTACGTGGTGGTGGTAGTGGTGGTGGTAGTGGTGGTGGTGGTAGTGGTAGAAGAGATGGTGGTGGTGGTTGTAGAGGTGGTGGTAGTGGTGGTGATGGTGGTGGTGGTAGTAGTCGGATGGTGGTGGGGGTAGTCGAATGGTGGTGGTGGTAGTGCCAGTAATGCTGATGTATACAGATTATATGGAAGTTGCGAGCGTGCCATATTTTCAAAGAGGTGCACGGTTTACTTGAACAGAAAGATCAATGCAATATTTACTGATATCCACAGATGATTCACTATGAAAATTATTACCAAGAAATTTTTGTATCATTTTTGATATTTTATTACAAAAAATTTGATTGTGTTTGCAAATCACTGCAATGTATCCACATGCCTTTGTATGTTGCAAGTATTTCATAGTACATCATACACTGTCATAGAGTCACGAGTACGATGCTGATAGATGTCCCTGGAGTATTGTCCTTCATCAAGACATATATTCCCAAATGGGAGACTACGTAATATGAAGTTAATGGGGACCACCAGGCAAAGGACAACACACTATTATATGTTTTGGTACCGTTTTGTGATATCAAATAGATACCCAACATTTTGCAAAGGGTTGTGTAATTCATAAACAAAGCAATTAATTTCCACCACTTACGGAACCACTGCTTTTCCTGGTTCCATACGGGCCAAGCATTTGCGAGTGCGCCAATGCTTTCACGCGTACGTCAATAGATTCCCGGATGATTCATTCGCTCTGCACAGTGCGCTCTGGTTCTGCACGCATATAGTCTACGCAATTCAGACCGCATGAACGCATGGTTGAGAATGGTGATGCGTTTTACAATTATATATTTTTTCTGAAAACATATTTTTGTGAACTTGTTGAAGGAATAGAATACTAAAGATGGTACCTTTCTATAATAAGAATATTATTTTTGGGTGGTGGTACCCTTTAACATCTGTGTATGAATAATCTTCTAAAAGCACATGAGCCTGTAGTATGTCTAGGGAGTGGAGGTGGTGCACATATTTTAGGGGGGTTTGTTATGTATCCAACACTGGAGTAACACTATTCTAAAATCAATTGAAGATCATAATTTGTTTTTAAAAAAAGAATAAGGCGCTAACATGTAATCCAAGCTACCATTAAAATACTGTAGCATCATTTACCTGTAACAAAACATTAAACATGCATCGGCGCCCGACTCCTTAAACATATCAATAATATCAACTTCTGCTTAAACTCTAGAAGTAAAACATGTTTGCATTCTTTGTTATCGTTGATATCGTTAAATATAATATTTACTAACAGGGTACGTCTGGACTATGGATATAAGGTAGCGGGTCAAGTGGAGAAGCCAAACATGACCAAATATGCATATAGTATAGTCATGGATTCGAAACTTGATGGTTGGATATGTCATGTGCACGTGCTATAGACCCCACGTTAACGTGTCTCCAATATGGGGGGGGGATGAGGGCAGCGGCTGTTTGCTGTTTGCTGGCTACGCCATATATATATACATGTAGCTGTTGCATGTGCAAATTGCTAGGGATGGTTTAAACTTTGGTCCAGGCTAAACAAACACAAAATGCCATATTATCATTTTGTATATATAATGATCTTGCTTACGTAAAATGTGTATACATTACTAATTACTAGTAATTGAACAAAATAATATTATATATTATGAAGGTGAATTTATTATGAACATCGACAATTTAACACAGCTCACAATAATCATTAATGCAATTTAGAGAGCAAAGATCAACCTGTGTCATTATGGGTAAATCAAAAATTATCGTTCTATAGATAGTTATGGTACAACATCGTAGTAGAGATAACCTTGTAATCGTCGACCTTTGTGTGAATAATAACCGAGCATGGTGGCTTAGCGGTTAGAGTGTCCGCCTCATGCACGGGAGGTCCCGGGTTCGAACCCAGACCGGGTCATACCAAAGACTTTAAAAATGGTACCTTCTGCCTTCTAGCCAGACACTCGGCATTTATAGAATGGAGAAGGGAACGTTAATCACACGAGTTACCAGAGGACTAGCCCCCTTCTGTAACTTTCGCTACATTTAGTAGACGTGTGGCCTAGGGTTATTGAAACGGAGATAGGCGCCGCCTTATGTGCCAACACTGGTACGGTAAAGACTTTAACTAACTTTAACTAATCGTAGTAGAGATAACCTTGTAATCGTCGACCTTTGTGTGAATAATACTGTGATATCTTATTATGGTTTTGTTTACTAGTAAATGTAACCAGAGTTAAAATGTGTATAAAGTTCACGCATTTTGTTTATTCAAAGGAAATGATTAACAGTTATCTAATTTTAATACAAACAATAACATAACTATTTTTCATAAGCTGGATCGTCCTCTCATTTACCTTGCTATTCTTTATACGTAGTGTTTTCATTTGTATGTAGTTGTTCTGAGTAATGTACAAAAATACCCAAAATCAACGCCGATTAGGATGGGCAAAGTACGAATCAATCAGTGAACGCAGTGGCGTAGCTACGGGGGGGGGCACGGGGGGGGGGGGGGGGGCACGTGCCCCCCCAATAATTTCAAAAAAACAATAGAAAACATAAGGGGACATTTTTTGAAAAAACAAAGAAATACATAAGGTGTGCCCCCCCAATAATTTTCGTGCCCCCCCCAATCAGTCCGACCACGCTACGCCACTGAGTGAACGTGTAGCCAGGGGAACATCTTGTTTTGTTCACTTATCGGTATTTAAACTATATATATTTTGAAAACATATATGTATTTTAATTGAACTAAACTTGCTGCACATGGGCATTCTATTTTATTGTGATATTGGAATAGATGTCCAATAGCTTTCAATAATTAACTGTTTCATGCATATTAAAACAAAGTACCACTCAATCCCGTGTTTTTTTGTTTTTTGTTTTTAGTTGTCTTACATAGCGCAGTTTGACCATTTTACGATCATTCACTGTCATGAGCAGGTATTATAGTACGACAAGAAGGGGATCATTCAATCAGTTCATACAGCTCGATCTCCCTATAGTTGATTATAATTAAAAACGGAAATGGACGATTTATATCATTATATCAATGCCATTATGACGATTTTGGCACCGATTGAACCGTCTTTTGAATATGTTAATCCATTTGATGTTGGATGAGCTAATATGGAATAACTAATACAAAATTAAGACCAACGTACAGATCTCTGTCCAGCTAGCATGACTAATTGCATACAGTCCCCGTTGTATGTCCCTTTTGTTAAGAGCACAGAGAACTAATACGTTGATGCTAAAACATTATCGCAAAGACCAAACTGTACAAAATAATGAATCGTGGGATAACATCAGAGGCGCGAACAACGGATATTTAGTTGATAAATATAGGCCAAAAATTCGGTTGTGAGACAGATAGGAGGCATGGGGTACGGTTGCCCCTCCATTTGTGAATTATTATCATCTCACTGCAACCCATGGACACCCCCCCCCCCCCCCCCCCCCTTTGCACAAACATTGTTAATACACATTGGTGGGACACATATATTTACTTTTCACTGGCCGGAGGCATCCCTAAGTAAGGAGGTGTCATGACTTATAATGACGGGGTCCTGATTCAAAACCGATTCATATCCTCCAATTCAGGTGTTGAAAAGTCATAGTGTAGCTCTCTTTCATAACAGCTCGGACCAGTATGCTCCGTAGGGAGTTGAGATGGTGAATATATATGGGGACATATCTTTGGCCAATTTCCGCGGCCGAGACCACTGTGGTTGAGAGTCGTGTATAAAGCGAGGGGGGGGGGGAGGGGGGGGGGGTGTCTGTTGAACATTGTCGAAGCCGAGGACGAGAACAATTTTCGAGGCCGAGACCAGGATTTGTTTACAATTTAAGAGGCCGACCCCCCCCCCCCCCCCCCCTTAAAAAAAACCCAGTAATTTCTTGGTCAAAGGGGGGGGGGGGGGGGGTGTACGCCTATGCATAATATGACAATCGTGCGGTTTTGAACTGTACCGACCGACCAATGTTAATATTGCACCTTTAAATAGTGTACTTATAGATGGACTCGGTGCGCGATTACTCTCCATGATTATATGAAATGTCACGTCTCTATATCTGGCACCGTCTACAATCGTACTGGATACGCCTCTAAGATTGCATTAACATGATCGGGTAAACAGCTTCTGTCACGCACATATCTCCTACGAAGGATTAGTAAAAATTAATGCATTATTACGTCGGAATACGCTGTTCAGGAGAAGGGGGGAGGGGGGGGGCTGAGGTTTCTTGGGCGAATAGTTATCCTTTCCGCCTTTTTATATGAAAACACACACACAGGTAAATCGATCTAAGAGGATTGTATGTTTTGGATGGTTAGGTCGCAAAATAATACGATTATGCCCAAACATGTGTTTTACCCCCAAACATTATAACTTGGCCGGGATTCGGTAGTAGAAGTTTTCTCGGAAATAGTATAATCTGCCAGAATGTGACATGATTTGACCGAATCTGCTGCAATTGCTTTTTCCCCGAGTATGGTCATTGTAAAAAAAGAATCCAGGGGGCTGCCGTCCCCCCCCCCCCCCTCCGACCCCAATCCGCCTTCTACGCCTATACGATTGATAGTTTATCATTCTGCTCATTCCTATGTTATGAGTGGTGGTCGCAGTGTAGATTGGTAGACGTTGCCATCTTCATCATATATATTAAGTTTTAGCCTCTGTGTCAAACTTATTTTAAGTTGCTATATTCTACTTTTTAGGATTGTCAGTGTTTAGTTGGATGAATATCACGATGGAGGTAACATTCTGCGCTGAAATAGTTTGTCTGACATTGTAGATTTTCTAATTTCGTAACAGACATGACAGAGAGGACAAATAAACAAGGCGGAAGTAATCTTCGACATACATATTTGTATTGCTGATGAACTACATAAATTATACGTATACGATCGTCGAAATAATTCCAAGCAATGACAAATATTTTGGCTGAGTACATTTCACAGTTTAATCAACTTGAAATATGTAATTAGACCTTTATTAAAATGGAAACTGTTCATGAGAATTGTCATTTTATAATGATTCTGAAATAATAAGTAAAAAGAAGAATCATGGGCATATGATCGCGATTGTGAGAATTGGATCAATTAACTACATGAAGTACATATTTATCAGATATCGTTTTTAGTAGTGTATTATTGCGTACAGTTGTGCCCATGACTCAGTTCATGGTGGGGAAAATAAAACTGAGCTTTGGAATCCCCCTCCCCCCTTCCAACACAAAAATAAATAAATAAAAGAAAAATTAATTCAATAAATAAATAAATAAATCATTATGATAACAAAATAAATAAACAGATAAATACAACATGAAAATAAACAAATACAAAAACATAATGCAAATACAACGTGCATTACTTTGTTTCCATATTTGTTTTATTTAACATTTTGATACATAATGTACAATAGGTACTGTATTAGAATGATTAAGCTGAATATGACTTAAGGTCAAAATCAAAATGCCTTGTGAAATTCAGCACGTTGATATTTTGTACTTGAGTTATTTTAATTACTTTTTTTTTACTTTTTACTTTTTAGTTACTTTAAGGGGCATTTATGTCCTTTATGACAATTTTTGTTATCGCATAACGAAAGAGGCAAATGTCAATATATTGGAGCAGCCTTTGCCCAAAGGTCTCCAATCATGATTTAGTTGCACCACAGGGTGCAGGAAAGGTGGAGAAGATTCTCGGCGGGGAGATTTTCTCGTTCTTTGGCTTTTATCCATGGCAATTCTAATTATCTTTGCCTATCGATCCATTGCAGGTCTACATCGATACAGGTATGGACCGACCACACAAATAACTTTGTGAACGGAGTCAGGGACGAGACATATTAGCACCATGGCGACTGCACCTCCTCCACCAGCAGGTATATATATACGTTTTATAAGGAATAATTATATCGAATTATACACATGTCATACTTCATAATGTACAAACGTTATCACTGTATAATCGTTCTTTTGTATTTGTATTTCATTTACTTTATTCACTTTCATAATAAACAAGAATCGTCAAAATAGTAATTTAATAAATCCCTGTTTTGGTTTACAATTATAAAACAAATATCAAATTAAACATTATGTAATTCACATGAAATTACTAAACAACATCCAACATGGCAATGTGCCATGTTTATAAGTTTGATGAGGCTATACCGTAGAACACCATCGTCAAGCACCCCCAAGCACCAATATGCATCTGCTTCTAAAGAGCGCCCACTCTCTGTCCAAACGGGAAACTTTAATCAAGAAATGCAAATAATGGTGAAGAATATTCATGAGGATAATAATGGAGGTGAATCTCATGGAAACGTCTTTAAAAGCAAGATCCGTATAGGTGCTTGGGGTGCTTGACGATGGTGTTCTACGGTATGGGATAATATCAACACTTTTGTCGAAAGTATTGCTGAGTTTTGTACCATTCAGTAGCATTATTATTTTGTTTAGCTGTTTTATCCATATTTGAAGGGCTAGCAGAGTCAAACCTGGTCAAACTGATTTTAGGTAACCCAAACTTCCACCATAATCATAACAACTAATAATTATAACTCAACCATGCCCGAAAACTAACGGCTGAGTCAGGAATATGTCTACTATTCCAAAAGCAGCCGTTTAAAACACAAGAGGGCGCTCTCTTAAATAAATCGTTTTATGAGAAATTGTGAATATTTTTAAATTTTGTTTCAATATTCATTCAAAGAGAGATCATCGACAACTTAACAAAAAATTGTCCAAAGATGTTAGGCCTAATATTAATATGTTTGTATAATTATCTACTTGAATACAGGTGGGTTCCACATTAAATTAGATCGGATATATGTATTGATATTTCTCCTATTTATGAACCGAATTGTATCAAACAAAGTTAGTTAGTTTCATCTATGAAATCACGTGCTCTTACAAATAATGTACATGATAGCCTACTTGTTTATTCATTACCTCACAAATTAAGTATTTATTGAAGCTCCCTCTAAAACTGACCTACACGACCCCTTTAAATAATATAAAAATGGAACGTGATTATGCAACAGATCAAGGGCGTCGATTTCTTCTCGCCATTGGGGGGATGATTCGTCATTTTGACCATCTCTGGCGAGGGAGCGAAGCGACAACCCAGCAGCGTGCCCGGGTTTTTATGGCTGAGGGTGTGGGGGGGGGGGGGGGGGGGTTAGGGGGCCCCAAAGCTTTTGAATTCAGCTGTTTAGAAATTGGAAGATTATTAAGTGTACATTTCAAGCATCAGTTATGAGCTGGGCTTTGTCCATATGAACTTTAGCTTGATAGATACATATTTGCAAGCATTCTGATGGAACCCTGAATAGCATCAGTCCTGGGATACCCATATTGGGAAGCTTATTGGGGGTCTAGGGGCGCAGCCCCCGGAAGCTTTGGGATTTGTAATATCCAGATATAAATATGTTGTCTATATGTAAATACAGAGTTAACTATTCTTTAGTTAATTGGCTTTTGATTTAGCTGTTTAGAGATTGGAAGATTATTAAGTGCACATTGCAAGCTGCTGCTATGATGAGGGCACTGTCCAAGTATGGAGGAATTCTAGTCTGATAGATAAATACGGTCGATTGCAATCATCCTGATGAACCCCTGAATAGAATAAGTCAAGTGAAGAATTTTCGAGGGGGTGTCCGTGCAAAATTGCTGAAGGGTGTTGTCATTGAAGGATTTCGAGGGAGAGAGGGTGTCGGTGGAGAATTTTTGAGGGGGGAAGTCAGTGAAAAGTTTTTGAGGGGGGGGGGCGTGTCCGCCGACAAATTTTGAAGGGGGGGGGGGGGGGGGTGTCCATCAAGATTTTTCAAAGCCGAGACCAAGATCCCTTAAAAATTCCGAGACCGAAGCGAGACCAATTGGTTTTCGGGGGCCTAAACCATTGGTTATGATGGTCGAGACCACTTAAATATTTAGGAGGGGGTGCAACCCGCAAACTCCCCCCCCCCCCCCCCATGGGTCGCCTATGTGGCTAACTACCATTACACCCTCACATATTAGCAGAGCCAAATATAGTTGTACTCTGGCCATTATTTAATGGTTATCATTTCATAATTGTTAGTGAAAAGATCGAAAACATTGAATGTCCATCACCGTTTTCAGCGTAAATACAATAATCGGTACAGATGTTTGTAAATTCGCATATTAATCACACATAATTCGAGATCCGCCCAACACAGCACCTCAGAAAGCACAACTCTTTCCCTGTGTATAGTCCAAATGACCTAAAAAGTTGTTCGCATTATCATCATTATTTCAATTCTCACTGAACGATTTTTTGGGAAGACACATAATTCGTGATCCGCCCAACACAGCGCCTCGGAAAGCACAACTCTATCCCTGTGTATAGTCCAAATGACCTAAAAAGTTGTTTGCATTATCATCATTATTTCAATTCTCACTGTACGATTTTTGGGAAGACACACTCTAAAAGAAAATTCGGGTTCCGTTTTTTCTATACACTGTGTGTATGCTATAATCTTCCCAACGTGTGTGACAAAAACAATCGATGATCATAATATGCGTTCTCCGTTTCATTTTGTTATAGAATGGTACCATATTTCCGTCGGATATGAGCACGATGTGATGAGAACCAAGGTAATTGATAAAACAGAGATAGAAATAGTCAACTCAGACAGCTTTGAGGAGAAGTGCAGCAAGTTCGACATAGTACCGGAACTTCAGGTGAGTGTGCTGGCGGGGATGGTCGAATTGACAGGCTCAGGAGCTTACCTTACAGAAGAAGGAAAGAGCGCCAGAGCCCAGAGCATGAGTTTATTGTACAAAAATAGAACGATGAATCAAGAGGTTCTGCTCTGGCAGAACAAAGATAAGATTGACATTGACATTGGTATTTTATCAGACAAATGTACTATGGCAACTCATGTTGTTGTCGGTATTGCCTGGGGAGCAATTTGCTCGGTTACATGTCAATACGATAACACCGAGAGTGAGGAAACTACCCAGGTGGAGGAGGCTTTGGCGGCAGAGATCGGAAAACTGAAAAGTCAGCTTGATGCACAAGGATCTGAAAATGTGCATATGAAGACAAGGGTGATCAGCGAAACATAATTTGTCTTTTAGTTGCAAGGCCGATTTTTCAGTTCCCGACAAAAACATTCCTATTTCATTAGGAGGTGCTGTGGAGCTCGCGCAATCTCTACATGATCAATTTGAATGTACAAACGAAGGTAAAGGGGTTCCTTGACGTACTATCTCATGCCACTAAAAACAATCAGTAAAATATGGAAGTCTGAGTTGAAGATAGACATACCGTACAAAGAGATTAGTGAAGGCACTGTCAAGAAATGTGTTACTGTTCTAGACGATATCAGTAGGAAGAGACAGGAACTCAAACACATATATCAGTTTTGTACACAGGACAATGGGGCTTTCGTCCCTGATAAATATGCAAGCAAAATTAAAGAGGACTTTCTATTGTAGGTGTACGAGAGTCCAAATTCAAATCTGTGATTAAGAAAATGTTGCAGAATGTAAGATCAGGGCATGTGGGAATATCTGTTCTTGACGAATTTCTCAAACAGGATCAGCCTCATCACGTCATTTCAGACTTAAAATACAACGAAGATATTGCGACATTCCAGAAAGCTTTGAAGAAAGCAAGTGTTATCAAAAGTCTGAAAAGCAAAGGTATCATATACCTTGACAAAAACGAGCAACTCACCAAAGATAAGAAACAAAATGTCATTGTATTTTACAAGACAAGCAGTGGTAACGAAATGAACGAATGTGACAAAAACGAAAAATTCTTCATGCGATTACATGCTGCGCATGCTAAAGATAATGGATGTGAGTTCATCATAGTAGATCAAGAACTATCAAACCATTGGCCGCATGATTTGAAAAGGGCAGTCATTCATAAGTTTGTCGATGAAAAACTTGCGTGCGGTGACCTTTACAAGAAAGAAGGTCAAGATGTGAATATGTGTCTCATTCAAATGGCCAAGCCAGAAAAATTTACAATGTATCCAAAGAACGAAACACCTGTTAGACTACGCTGCCCGAATGCAGTAGTCGGCACAGGCAAATGTTCTGGTAATTTAGTACCTAATTGGGGGTGTTCACAGTGCAAGCAATTAGTTTTGTTATGTACGGACACTGGATTGTTTTACTGCAAGTGCGGGCAGTCTAAGCCGACGGATTCGACGTTCCGTTGTAACAATGAGAATCATAATGTGGGATATGTCAAATACCAAAAAGAGACGCTACTGAAGAAGTTGTCAGAACATCTTCCGATGCGGGAATTAAACATATTGATATTAGGCGAGATAGGAGTAGGTAAATCAACATGGGTAAATAGTCTGATGAATTACCTTTTCTTTGATGATCTAAAAGAAGCCATGAATTCCTCTGAGTTCCGTTTTCTGATACCGTCAACCTTCACTCTCATGACAAATGGGATACATAACGAGATCACGATTGGCGAACCCGACGCAAATGAAGTACCGGAACCGAAACAGTCGGCAACCAAAAATCCCCAGTCCTATGTGTTTTATACAGATGGGGTGAAAATCCGTCTGATTGACACACCAGGTCTAGGAGGTAAATGCAGCATAGACCGGATGAACCTTCACAATATTTTGTCATATATGTCTAACTTCGAAGAAATCCATGCTGTGTGCATATTACTGAAGCCCAATACTTCCCGCCTAACATCAACGTTGCACTTTTGTATGAAAGAACTATTTGTTCGGTTGGCTTCTTCGGCAAAAGAGAATATTGTGTTTTGCTTTACGAATGCAAGTGTGTCATTCTATCAGCCAGGCGACACATTGGCTGAACTCAATTACCTGCTCAGAGAAAAAAAAATTGGAATTCAAGCTACACCACGCAATTGCTTTAGCTTTGACAATGAGCCCTTCCGTTGTTTAGCTTGCGCACACAAAGGGGTGCAATTCAGTAGAACAGAGATAGAAAAATACGATGAGAGTTGGAGTAAAACTGTCGCGGAAACAAAACGTATCATTCTGTACATTGATAAGGAATTAAAGCCCCACAGTGTTCGCGAGACGCTGAGTATACATGAGGCTCGAATAATGAATGAAGGTATGAGCAAAATGTTGGTAGAGATCGCCCACATAATCGTGGAACATGTGCGAAAAGCTGAAGCGGCCAAACAGAGAGCTCGTCTGGCCGACAATGATCGGTCTCGAAAAGAAAGTATGCTTACTCGTAATGAAGAACACGATCATAGCGAAATAGGCAATTTACAGGAACTGGGCAATATTATTGCAAAGAATGAGGCCATGCAAAGAGAAATAGACAGAAAAATTACAGAGCTTCACGATGAGTTGAACCAATGTGTACAAGCTGCCGCCAAGATCAGTTCATTTATCAAAGCAAATGCTCTATTTCCTGATGCAGGCGATACTGATTATATATGTAACTGTATTGAAATTAAACTAAAGGAAGCAAAGAATTCTGGAAATAATGATCTCGTAATACAACTGAAAAATATGAAACAAGAATACGAACGACAAAGAACGATCTTGGATCAGGCAGTTCGTACCGGTGCATCGGGAAGCGTACTCACTTCGGCACAAATAGGCGAACTACGCAAAAAGCTTTTTCAGCTAAAACCTTTCGGGACAACGCTTAGCGCGTTTGTGGATAGGACCAATAGGACATATGGCAGAACGCAAACTGATATTGTTGTCACTGACATCCCGCGGTATAAGGGACGTCAGCCGAAACCTTGAAGGACAATGAAACTATGGCTTTCGGCTACTAGTATCATTTCCCATGAAATCCTTGTTTAAACATACCCAAATTTTACTAATTTTACGGCAGCAAAAGACGATGGGAGCGGCCATGTTTGTGTAACTACTCGACATGCCTCGCGAATTATCACGTCAGTGCAGACTGTCCGAACAAATTCGCCCACACGCTCGCCATGCTAGGCCTGTGTTATTGCAGGAAGCATTTTGCTGCTCAAATAGGTCTGCAAAAGGTGATAGAAAACTTTCACTAATTTTCAGACTCATCACAGCGTCTATAAGTATTCAAACAATGATTTGGTGTGGTGAAAACTGGCATACTTGAACAAAATATAATACGATAACGATAAGTGCAGGAATGCATTATTGATCGATCACAGTGGTGTCCGCGCTGACGTAACAATTCAACTGGTACTGTGTTAACATGTCACTAACCTTGCTTCATAGATCATGTAGATTATACGATAAATGGAGGCCATGTGTGTAGGACAGTCACATCATAATTATGCACGTAAACCTGATTCACTATCATGACTATTTAGAGTGAATCCGGTCCGGTGCAATAATCTCACCTGCACACCTCGATGGTGGGCTACGAGTGAACCTTGTGTTGGTTGACCACCACCCGCCCCCCCCCCCCCCCCCTGAACTTACTGGAAATCTAGTGAACTCCAAACCGATATCAGCTTCGATTCGATATTAGCTGTAGATCGAGGGTGAACTAATACAATGCCGCCATCTATCGGCAAAGATATTTTGCAGAGACCCTCGTGTTTGACTTTTACCGAACTACTGAACATCATGACTTGCATTGTGAGATAACGCAATGTTTATGAGAATTGAGCATGCTTTGACAAAAAAAATAGTAAAGTAACATGTTAAAAAGCATACAATACACACGATACTCCTGATACATGCCCGGGGGGGGGGGGGGGGGCACTCGAATTATTTTTGGACGGGGGTGTGCCTCACGGAACTCTGAAATGAGGGTCTGAAGAGCTGACTACAATCACAAAATATAGGGTCTGTGGAGCTACAAAAACCCTGAAACAGGAGTTAAGGGGTCTAAGGAGCAGACTAAAACTACAAAAAACATAGACATGGAGCTACCAAAGACCTACGGAAACCCTCAAAAAGGCTCAAATGGTGGTCCAAGGAGCCAAACTAGAAGAGAAAAATGGACTTCGCGCTACTCAACTACCTAGCCAAGTCATTCCGGGGGTCTATGGAGCGGCAATTTTTGAAAATCGGGTATCTTTAGAGCTGCGATTGGGTGTGAAAAAGGGGTTCTTTTAAGCGGCACATACCCGTCTTACATTATACATGAGTGCCCCCCCCCCCCCCCGGGGGATACATGTGGAGCAGCGGTGATTATTATATAATCGAGCAACTTTTTTGTTTATACCCTCCGCTTCATTTCTGCATAAAACTGATTTGTTCGGTTTTAAATCTACAGCCACGTGCATGCATACATTAAATGTTGTTATGCGAAGCATAAACATTACATTCATATTCTAACCACAATGTATGTGCATGATAATTCAACTTGTTTTGACAACAAATACAACAAAAATAGTAGGCATATAACGCTTCGTACATGCAGTTACGTAGAAAAGCAGTGATAATTTATTGTAATGTAAATCATGCATCACACACTGTCTTACATCCTCCACCATTATATCTGCTTATAAACTGTCACGTACATTATGTATGCATAACATTATGTAAGGTGGAGCAATAACATTTTATTATTGTGTTTTATTAATGCAACTAAAAGTGCAATAGGAATGAAATTCATTCTTTAAAAGTGTGTTTGAAAACATCGATTGTGTTTATATATTCAAATGTATTGTATATTTGCATCGTATTTTGCTGAATATTTGTAGTAATCTATTACTGTTTATGTTATTACTGTTTATGTTTATGTAATGTTTCTGTTATTTATGCAGTCAACGGAGTATGTCTAAGATGCTTAATTTCCAAGTATACATAACTTTAGTTCTGTTCATTGCCATACGGTCATGTGGGCATTAATCTGAATGTATTTTCCACTTTTTTAAATATTGATTTGCCGTGGTAAATACATGAATAACAAAATTAAAAATTGCATCATAAACCAAAAGTGGTAATAGCCATTAGAAAATGTGGGCAGACAACTTGAAGAAGCAGACGACCATTATAGAAGATCATGATATGCATGACATGGGCAATAGTATGACACCCGCCACTCTGAAAAAGAACTACTTTATTATATGCAGAGAATGTTTGTAATTTGATGACTGAACCGATCGTCATGATAATCACAATAATGAATGGAACTTAATTTATCCATTATCAGTTTGATTACGCCACTATTAATCTGATGACTTACATGTAATGTATGATGCTAATTTTAACACAGTTAATTGTCATTGTTGTATATATTGGCAATGGCGCTTCGCCTTGTACATGTATGATAAATACGCTATTCATATTTACCTATATAGCACATCGTTCTCAAAGAGGAACCAAGATTTCTTATTACACACATTCAAAGTATTCAATGACAATGCATATTTACACAGTTATGATATATCTACAACGGAGCATATTCATTTGAAATCTATTATTCCAGGGGAAAAAACTTTGATAGGCCGCAGGGTCATCGAATGTTGTAACTGCTTCCTCTTTTGTTATACTTTGTCTGTATGTACATGTTTTTGCTAAATGTCTATTCTCATAGTTCACTAGTTGCATTTGTTTTTTGCATTGTTTTTATTCAGATGTGGAAATAAACTTCAAACTTGAAATAAATGCATGCATGAACTATCAAGTATAATACATGCACATGCAGTTTTTGAGTATTAAAGGGACTGTCCTCCTTTTATGAAGGAACAAGACTACTGCAAACTTGGACACGGGTAGTTTTTGGATGACGTTGGATAATAGGGTCGCGTTCGTTGAAGCGTAAATCTATCAGATGTATGACATATCATTTTAACTCAGTTTCCCAAGCTTTAATTAAGGTATAATTTGGAAACAATTACAGAAAGTAATGAACACTGTCGACATCATGAAATTCCTATGCTGGATTATTTAACTATATACATTGATAATTACTTGTTATATGATGTTAATAACATAAGTTTAATTTGTATATTGCTGTATTACTACTTATACCCATTTTGTTCGAAGTCATTTATTGTATTTACCAACTGAATGCATTGTATAATATATTTGCAAATATTGTATATACCGTAGCCTATATCATGAATCATGACAATTTGAATGTGCAGCGACAATTACGACAGCAACTGTGCATTGTAGCACACCACAATCCTACATACATTTTTTCCCCATCACATAATTGTTTTACTATTAAAATCACGTTAATAAGTTATTATGGCGATATTTCCCTCACCATGAGCATTACGAAAGAAGATTTAAATAAAGCTGTACGGCTGTCGAGCCATTGTCAGTATTGTTTGTACGTGTTTGGAATAATACTGTAATTCATCGCAACACATATAGTGTATTGAACTCATACAATCAACTATGTTTACAATATCACAAGAAAAAAGTGGACCACGCGTATACATTGAATAATACTGCAAATGTCTTATTGATAACGTCATTGTTATTATCACATCGGAATATGTCTTTGTTCATATTGATAATATTCCGAAACAACGTATTGGCTATACCACAGCTTACAGTAATGATTTGAAAGTGTTACCTCTGGTGGAAAAATGTATTTATATTGAAATAGCTGTCGACTTACAGTACACATCATGAACATTATTTGTTTTAGTTTGTAAGAGGAATTGAAACACACTCACCGAAACTCACACTTACAGGATGGTTGATGATCATGAAGCGTTCACATCGATAATGTACAAAATATTATATTGTAAATGTATTCACGAAATACAACTATTTTATGTTTCATATGACATGTATATATGCATTTATGTTTGTACATTGTTATTTAATTTCTACAATACGTGAAATTCAATCTTTATTGTATTGATCTGAATTAGTTTGCTAAGTATGGATTTGTGTCTCTCATGTATGAACACTATGACAAGACGATGTGAGTTATAATGTTGAATATATTGAGTACTTTAATAGTGAAAATTATATTTCATAATACTTGTGTTACAGTTGTGTTTTTTGTTGTTTAATTGTGTATATTTGTTTAAAGCGGTTTTGTTACATTAGTATGTAATGTAACTTTTATTGGAAGCTGTATTGTATTGTATATTTAACTGTACTAAATGTGTTTGCTAAATATGGATCTGTATAATATGTCATGCATAAACACCAACACATTATGCTGATGTGAGTTATAATGTTGAATATATTGAGTTCTTAATTATTTTTCTTTTTATTGGAACTGTTTCAAACACTTATCTTGTAGTTGCATTGCACGTTGTTATTCATTATGCTATCCCTTGAAACTACAATGTATTCATGACGATATAATTTGTGCTGGGTTTTTTCTTTGTAAAAATTGACAGTGATGAACATAACTGTATGGAACTTGAACTATACATGACTTTACCATGTTAACCCACACTATATGCTTTATCATTATGAGAACATGTAAATAAAAAATCAGATCTTTGTATGAACAAAGTGGAATCATTATCTTGAGATATCGCAGCTGTCTCAAACATTCAATTGGAAATATTCTTTATTTAATTGATATATCTACGATGTAACAAAAGTTCAGTAGCTTTAACTTGTATTTGCCAATGCCAGTGGTTCGTGACTATCGGGCTTCTTCAACTGTAATGTACAGTACTGTAAATAATTATTTTGGAACAAGTCATGTTTGTGTCATTATTTTGCTTATGTTTTTATTATCAAATTGGGAGTTCGATTGACAATCATGATTATACAGAAAAGGTGAATATGATGTATTTGAGAATATCGAATTGGCAGCTCATTGTATTACATATGGCAAAAGACCTACTGAAAATGTTGTTCTTTAAATCACAATAAGTTTTTTATAATACGACAACATATTTACACATGATTATGGCTGATATTTCAAGTTTCGCAAGAAGATCTGTTATTACAATCATAATGCAAATATTAAACAATTTAAGAGGAAGCTACTTCATGGACAAAGGTTCACATCCTGTCGGGGGAGCTAAAGTAAGATTTGTTTGTCATACTCGTCGTTAGAGCGCCCAGTGTGTGCCACAAAGGTTGAAGAACACCTGTTTGTATAATTTGTAGGAAACAATTTTCCTCTCAACCACCATGACCGTCAACTATTCTGACTTTAGCTTCCAGCTCAATCTAAGACTTACATGATAATTATACTACATGCATTGTCGCAGAACGCATTTGGTATTTGTACTAAAAAGTCTTGTTTTTGGTTAGCATTTATGACACATTTTGCTACATTTAATGTTTACCAGCAGGGACCCGACTACTTAGTGATTATTAGGGTTCTCATCTCTTATTTGTT